>JXSR01S018335.1:373953-391198 GCA_000969725.1 Ophiothrix spiculata
TTTTCTCACTTTCATTTAGTTTTGTTCTTGACTAAAAATTATTCAAGCTAGAATGGCAGAGTTGAATTTCCTTGATGAAATGAGGACTAGAAAATGTCACAGCCAGCCAGAGGGATGACCTACATGCACTAGCAAAGCAGCTAAATGTTGTGAAGTAATTAATGAAGTAATAGCAGATATAGATTTGTAGGTCACTTTATTTTATCTTATTGATTTATAACAAGATGACAAATTATATAACAAATAATGAAAAAAAAAACAAATTTTGTCAAATTTTTCCTATCATACAGAGCACTTGTTTTGCTTCCTGACTCCATTCACGAACTGAGAGATGGAATCTGCTAAGAAGCAAATATAGTTTCCTTAAGCAAGACTGCACCTCTCACATGTGCTCATTTTGATCCGTTTGTCAAATTTGTTCTCGTATTCTTCAATATTTTGAAACTGTCAAGCTTAATAGGAAGCTATAAGGGTCCCCATGAAGGAGACGTGGCCATCCAGTTGCAGCAATATTAATAAATACTTAAAATATCTACTTTACCATTATTATTGTAAGTTAAAAGATACCAGCAAATAATTACTCTCTAGATTCATTTGATGTGCTTTATTGTTGTTGTAATTTTATGATAAATGTAGATCTGTACAATTGAGAAATTCCCATGTTTGCAGTAGACAGGATCTAAAAAATATAAATTTCCCATCAAGGACTATTCTTGCATATTTATTTCCCTCCAAAATGCAAAATTTCCATCCAGAAGTGCAAATTTCCTGGCAATTGTCCATTTTTCGCACCATGGCAATAGCTAAAAAGCTAAAGTAGTTATGTAAGATTGTTTTTAGTCAGAAACTTATTTTTATTCAAGTTTCCATTGTCTATCAGATTTAATTAAATACTGGAAATGTTTCTTTGTTTTTATTATTTTTTGCAATTAATACTGCAGAATCTAAATTTAGCACACAGGTATGTGCTCGAGTTTTCTTTGATTTCTATCAATCCTTCATTTGATTGTTAGAAACTAAATGGAGCAGTAGATTTTGTAAAACTTTTAAAAGAATGTATAGATTGGCCTATTTAACTTGAGATGCTATAAGACCTACAAACCTACATTTATTGTGAACTATATTTATTCCTTATAGAGATGATGATATAATGATTCATTTATGTCTCCAATGTCTCCATTAGTTCTTTGATTATATTTTGATGTATTAATAGGTTAGGTATTACTTACTACACATGGATATGTAGTTTCTAACAGCATTTACTTTTTCTGTGCTTTCTAACCAAAGAAAGCTGAAAATTGTGTAGTTTGATCATCAAGATATGGGACGTACTCTTCATATTACATAATTCATGTCTGCCTCCTCCTCAATTCCCTGACGAATAGAGTGATTGAAAGGTTAGTCTCATATCATTTTTCACAGCCACTTGCAGCAGACATTGTAAATAACAATTAACTAGGATGAAATTGTCCCTTCAAATTAGGTCAATAATGTAGAAAACCCTGGAGATATATACAGGAGGAAAATTATGTTCTATTAAAGGAAAGGTTTCAAAGTTCAGACAATCTTATGAAGAAAATATGACTTTGTAAATTATAAATATTGGGTAGGATAAGGTTGGATGGAGTAAAGTTAATTATCGTCTGAGTTTTTGAGACATGTAAATAGATTTCACTTGCATGAAGCTAGTGGAATGTAGCCCTGTGTTCTTAAATTTCACCAATACACTGAATATTTCAAGAAACTTATCACGAAAGGAATAGATTATATTCCAATGTTGAACAGTTTGTTTTGCTCAAATTAAGATATTCATACGTGCTGGTTGAAGACATGAAAATATAATTTAAAACTATTCATCAGCACTCACGTTTTTTAGTCAAAATTTTCCGAGAAACATTCTCCGTCCTCAGCGAGTGGTGTCTGAGTTGTGCCCGAGGTCTGTTCTAGATGTTCTTGATGTTGACAATAGGAGTCATAAATCTTTGGAAGTTCACAGCCCCATTCAATCAGACGTCAGACACAACTCAGACACACTCGCTGAGAACAGAAAAGGGTTTTTCTGAAAATTTCGACCAAAAAATGTGAGTGCTGATAAATAGTTTTAAACTTTATTTAAGTTTTCTTGCCTTAGATAATATTAAATTTCATATATCGCCATTGTTTGGTCTGCCAAATATTTTGGAGTGAAAAGTTTATAAGCGCACCCAATATTGCTTTCATTGAGACTAACTTGTGTTGGTGGCTTTAAACTCTGAAGTCAATTTGTCGATGGATGGCATGGAACCTTATTTTGAAATTAATAGTTACCAAACTGTTCAAGAGCATATATTTGCAGAAACGCTAGGATACATCAATGGTTGAGAGAAATAAAACATTCATTTGCGAAATGTAGTTGTAACCAAAATGACAGGGTAATCAATTCTGCCTGTCAAAAACATCAAATAAAAGATAACTATTCTCTACGAGAATACCAACTTGAATATCATAGGTGTACCTAAAGTGACTTTTGTTTGGGCATCATTGCTGATTGTATGTTTGCATTCTTTGTGAAGCAATTCATCAAGTTCCATTCTCAGTATAGTCTCTCACAAACTAATTGATAATTTGTACATATCATGATATACTTAATCATAGACTACTCTGAAATGTAGGTCACTATGGATACCTCGCTGTGACAATTTTGTACATTTTATACTTATACAAGGCATTATAAGCGGCACAGTTTGGTGAGATTTATGGACATTGGTCCATAAGGGAGCCTTATAGCTGAAGATATCTGAATTATAAGAGTACATTTGCAACTTAACAGAAGTAGATATACCCCAGATGCAGAATGGAAATGATAAGGTCTTTCAGTTACATGGCTGTATTAAACCATGATACTAATACTATTATTCTTCTACACTAATGCTAAAATAGACTTGCATGAAACTCCGTTCTGTCATGATCCATTATTTAGTATCTTCCTATGCTTGACCTTGAATTTCCTATGCAAACCTCGGCTTGATAGCACTTTTTTCCACATACATTGCCTCTAACATGCTCTAGGGCTAAGCTTGGTCCTTATTCACAATTAAACTTATATCATGCCCCAGGGCTAGGCTAGGTATTTGCATATAGGAGTACACTAAAGCTAAAGCACTTTATTGGCAGAAAGAATGCTAGTGCTTATCTTATGCTTTGATATTGTTAATATTGACTTTGAAAATCAATTCTATGTTTATACTCTTAAAAACATAACTGACAAAATAATCACTTGATTCAAAAACAAACAAAAAACCTATGTAGACATATTCTTTTAAATCAAGTTATGTGGACTTGCAAATCTAATCGTGTTAAATGAAATTTAAATCATTTCATATCATATACCAACCGAACATTTTCCTTTCGGTCACTGACCACCAGTTTGTGTTTATCAAGAGATTTGAAAGATAAACCCGTTCTTAGAAACAGAATAATTGTGGTACAGTTTGTCCTTTCAAAATGTAAAGATGCTAATTCTAATTCACATAGGGATATTCTACAGTACAGAGTAAAAGGGCAGTATTAAAAATCATGAAACAAACAGAATGTTTCCATCAAACATTCAATTTCACTGACCCAGAGGATTCTTATGCTTGAAGGTTGTATGTACTTATCTTTGATATAGTAGATACTGCCTTTGGTTATGATACAGCATTGCTCATTTGAACATAAATATTCTAACTTAAAGGTGCAATTCATGATTCTGATGTGACAATAACCTCACCTCTTTTCTAGCTAAATAGATAGAAGAGTACAACATAAATGTATGCTGAAAATTTCACTTGATTCCGACCATTCGTTAGTTATGAGTTATGAGCTTTTCAATATTTTAAAAATCTCCATAGACTGCTGTGCTGTAATTATTGCTGGGGCCCCGACAGTAATTAGAAAATGACACATTTTCTTATTTAAAAAAAAAATGCAAGCACATTTGAAAGAATGGTTTGGGGATCATGATATATACCAGTAAAGGATTTTTATTAGCCAAAGAGGATGAAGAGTGGATCATGATTTGCCTCTTTAGAAGAAAGTAGCTTGCACACAATCTGACATGTACTTACAACATTTTCACCGTGTGAGGCATTAATCTTGACCCAGAAGCAATGTAGATTCAAGGTGACTAGAGATGAATTATAAGCTTGTCTCAAACATTTCCTGAAAACATCCTTAATACCATGATCTATTACATGTCGTATCTTCTTTGTAAGCTAATCATTATCCGACATTTTGTAAGAAAACTCATCGTCTCTTCTAGACTGTTTTTTTTTTAAAGATTAATAAACCATCTCAATTAAAGCTTATGAGACCTAACTGGCTTACAGCTGGTACCTGGTGAGAGAGTATATATAAGCTTTTAATCTCTCATGTAAGTTAGAAAAGTTAACGGATATGTAAAACCGGATCCTAGCCAAATACACAGATGAAGTTTCAATGTGAATGACTAGCTATATTTAATATAATCTTTTGTTGACTGTAATGCAAAGATTATCATGTATATCTAATGAAGATGACAAGATAGTAAGATTAATGCTGCAAGCAAATGTTACTGTTTCTTGTGGAAAAGAGAAATTTCTTACAAGAATTAAGTTAAATTTTGTTTGAAACAAATCAAGAGTCAAAATCATAGATTGAAATTAATAGCATATCAATTCTAAAATTGCTCTTGATCCATGAAACTAAAGTTAACAGGATTTTAGGTGAAAGCCATACATAATGGATTCAGTTTAAAGTTGATTTTGAATTTAATATTGGCTTTATAGTTTTGGCCCCTGGATGTTAGTTTCTAAGTGACAATTATTTTTTTCTACTGCATATGCTTATGATTTGTATAATTAATGCATTGACGGTTTGAATTTGTTAACAACGTAAATAAATATCAAGAAAAATGATTGGAAGAAGTCATATAAATTTACTCTCAAATTTATATACTTTTTGTGTAATTGGTCCAAACACATATTTCATTCATGTTGTTTTGTTATTAAAATTAGCCATGCAGTCCTAATTGCACCAAAACCATCTAGCCTAAATTATCAAGAACCCCATTAAAAAACCCATGAAAAATAGTGTGGCTATGGTTCCTTTACTGGCATGTTTTCATCGAATGACAATTTTGAGCCAAAATTGAACTTTGTACAGGGATGTTGTTCAAAACGACCATCTTATCTTTTGCTTATGTTCAAATTTTCTGGTTGTTACTGAATTAACGGAATGATATTGCACATCAATAAATCAAAATGAACAACTAAACTAAAATAATGATGACACAACTATACTTAACAGAATTCATACCTTTTTCACGTTGAAGACAAAAAAGTTGTCTTACCAGCCTTGCCTAGACTCTTCGCAATAACAAAAATTTTAAAGCCACACACTACCACATGTGCGCCATTGTACCGCTGCACATGCCACACACATGACACAGTTTGCGCCAGTTGCAGTTGTGCGATATTATTCTGCCCAATATTGTACACAAATATTTGGATATCATTTTCTATTATGACAAAATAGGCTGAGGCACTTAGTTATGCTTTTTGTTGGTTGTTATTAAGAAATGTGATAGGAACACATTGTTAGTGACCAGGATGCGAGGTGGACACTTATGTCATCGGAAACCGAGACACCGAGATCTGTCAGCTTCTATCGTGCCCAATATTGTACATCAATATTTGGATGTCATTTTTTATTATGTTGGGTGTAAGCTGAGGCAGTGTAGTTACATTGTTGTTTCTTGTTATTGTGTAGTTCAAATGATAAAATTCTGTAACATAATATGGACTAAAAAGAATTATTTAACAGATAATTCTTCTTTAAATCTACAAGACTTTGAATGAATTGTCACTAGTATACCTATCAGATAACATTCACGTTTATGTTCCTCCGAGGAAGGGTTTACGTTCCAACAGCGATTTTAATCGCCTTGCTATTCCTCGGAGTAGAAGGTTGATTGGTGACGGATCATTTGAAGTTTTTGGACCTCGTCTTTGGAATAAACTTCCGCGCTCGATAAGATCTTCCCAGACAGTGGCAATCTTTAAAGTAAACCTAAAAACTCATTTGTTCCCCAAGATGTGACTGTTGTTTTCTCATGTTTTATTTTTGTTTGTTATTGTAAAGCGCAATGATCATTTTTGGAATTGCGCTATATAAGGGCCGTAATTATTTTTATTATTATTATTATAACATATAGTTGCTAACAATTGCAATTTAGACAATGTCAACTTTGATATGTTATCCATATTTCTGAGACAAACTGACACTCTTACAGATAAAATGCATTTTACTTATTGAATAATGAATTCCAAGTTACAGTACCTAAAAAAATTCAATACTGTAATTTGTAGATTTTAATATTTAAAGTGGATTCCAAGCTGTATGTAGACTGCCACACAGTATAAAAATAAACTTGTATATATAGCCAGGCAGTGACTGGTATAGAGGAATTGTTTATTAGCCATGCTACCACCAGTAGGCATGTATGCTACTTGATACAGTAGGAAATTAAGTTGAAGGTAGCCAGTGGTCATAGTGGTATATATGATGCTATGTAGGGATGGAATGGATGGACAGCTTGATGTTGGAGGATTTAGTAGGCATGCTGTATCCATGCTACTACCAGTAGGCATATGCTACTTGATACAGTAGGAAATTAAGTTGAAAGTAGCCAGTAGTCATAGTGGCATAGATGATGCTATGTAGGGATGGAATGGATGGACAGGTTGATGTTGGAGGATTTAGTAGGCATGATGCATCCACGCTTCTAGCAGTAGGCATATGCTACTTGATACAGTGGGAAATTAAGTTGAAAGTAGCCAGTGGTCATATATAATGCTATGTAAGGACGGAGTGGATGGGATGGACAGCTTGATTTCAGCGGATATTGTGTCGGAATGGTCAGACAGGGAAAGCAAACTTCAAGGTATATTCAGTGGTTAGATATATGTTGAGTGATGAAGAGGTAGTTCTTGCAATTTAAGATATATTTAGCTAATGGTATCTTCTACAACCTGAAAAGTTTTTATGAAGGTTTACTAAATTGTATGTGTTTTAAGGGAATTGTCTATAACATTCTTTTTTTCAACATTACAAAATAATGATGAATAAGTATTGTCATTGCAATCAAGTGAAATTTGGGATTTATTGATATTTAGGTCCAAATCACTGACTTAAAAGTCGCAATTAAAAATCATTGAATAATAAGGATGAAGTAACTACATATGAAATAATATCTATTGCTTTTTCTTAAAAATGTATACATATATATGTTGACTGACCTGCATTTAAGGAATATACCTTCAGTATGATTGAGTTTACCAATGAAAAGGAGACAAGGAAATTGAATTAGAATGCTTTATTTAAAGAGTAGATTGTAACTTTATATTCATACACACAACCAATAGTCCAGTTCAGTTGTTATTTTATGTTAGAGCCAGTACCTTAGTGGGTGTAACGATCATCCTCATGTTTTTAGGTCCATCTCACATGTTGCATCACTATTTTTTTCTTTGAAGAATTTTATATGGCATATTAGTGAGGAATTTGCATTTTTGTAAATTTTGATATTAATTGCTCTTGCATCGCTTGCAAAATTTTATAAAGTAACACATTTTAGCATCCTGATACTGTGCATATAGCATTTTAAGCCATGTTTGAAAAGTAAGAACTAATCATATCTTGACTCTATTTTAGTCACTACAGATGCTATAGGCCAAGCAATAATTTATTGGACAGTTTAAACAGAAATTCAGATTGCAGGGCCCCATTGTTTGTAAATGCAACCCAAACCATAGATTTTTGTTTACATTGTCCAATAAATTTTGACAAGTTGAAATAGCTACAACTTTTTGCGTCTTCATCAACATTTTCTCTAAAAGATCAGCATTAGCATTGTTGTGGGTCAAATTTAGTGCACTGTAGAAGCAAACCAATAGTTTATTTACATAATTGCCATGGTTTGTTTTTTCATGGATATAAACATGGGTTACCCCAGGATTTATAAATCACTGAAAATATCATTAGCTCATTCTGTCTATCAATAATTGTTGAGATATGTAAAGCAAATTTGACCATTTCTTTAAATATTGTACTTGTACTGGATGTTTAATTGCAGTGCACTTTGATCTGTGTTGTACAAACAGATATCCTAAGTGAGTCGGTTTTGTATTGAACAGTAATTTTAAATTTCACTTTAGAAGTCTATTTCAGTGAAAGGGTTGCACATATACACAGGCACGTAAGTAATATTCAGTGTATCAGATACGGGACGTTGGTCATTTCATGTTACCAAAGGCATCAAGACTTTTGACACATCCAGAATACATCTTATAAAGCTGTCACCTTGTATTCTCAGAGTATTTTGATGAAGCTTGAAGCAAACTTCTTATTATGACCCGTCTCAAATGAATAGAAATAGGTCAGGTAGATATGGGGCCAAATGAAGACAGTCATTGTGAAGCTGAATTGTACATTGTATCTGTAACTCATGTGAAGAGGCGATATTGAAGAAAAAGGTACTCGCTTGAAGAAAACCTTTTCATGTTCATGCGTCTGATGCGCTGAGGTTAAAGTTCAAACGCAACTCATGCGATACTTGTGAGCGCTCATGATTTTTCTTTTCTGTTGCTGTGTGACTTAATGATCGATTTGATTGGTTTGTTGTTCACGCACGGTGCAATTTGGTCCCGCCCAGAATGAAAAAGGGTTTTTTAGATGACTATAGGAATTTTTGTATTTAGTATGGATATCTATTGCTTCTAAATGATTAGCAAAATTTTGAAAGTCATTTAGAACATATTTTAATATTTATTTTGTATTCTGAAAGTTTGTTTGATTTGTACTTACATCATGTATTTAGATAACAGTGCCTTTTTCAATTTGTCCATTGTCTTTGTTCCCATGATAATTGCGATGCTCATTGTAAAGATTTGGGAGTTTGAAGATGAAAATGTCTGTAAAATGCTGTGGTTTGAATGATTTTGTGTCAAAATTATATGTTGTTGCCCTGAGTGTTCTTTTTGCCGAGTATCTTGATATTTCTTTGAGAAAGTATGTGTCGACTTTATTGTTGTGAAGAACAATAATACAGTTGAATTGCAAAACAGCTCAGAGACCATTTTTCAAAAATAGTTTTTTGTCAGATTTGTACAGAATGCTAATTTGTGCATCATCTTATTAAAAAAATGTTGCTTAGTGGGTTAAAATCCTGCAAATGTTACTTCTCAAGCCAAATATGGACATCTTATGACCATATTTGGGCATGATACCCATATATATGGTAATACTTTGTTAAACATGCCAAGATGTTGAAGTTCGGTGTTTATAAAGTACATCATAGCCTAATGAAGAATTGAAAAAGAAATTTGGTAAAAAATCAAAATATGGAAGATAAGGGGTCCTTAAGTTGAAATTTAATTATTTGTCCTGCAAAATGACTGACGTCCATTCTCAACAATAAAACAATAGCCAATTTTAAAGTAAATATTTTACAAATTATCTAAATTACACCTTATCTATGAAGACATATTCGCACAGAGTTACTAAAATCATTATCAGCAATTTTGAGACACATTTTGATATCCTAGCAGTTCTCTGTCCTTGTCTCGAAAAATGTAAAATAGACGTAAGCCGTTTTGCAAGTCAACAACTCTACAACTCTTCATTATTGTTAGCTTCAAAATACTCCGGTAAAAAGCACATTAACTCTGTTGCTCTTGATTTGGCCTATATTTAGTAAAAGTTAATGTACCATTGTCAGACAGAATTTGCTCCATTTAATGGACATTTGTTGACATTCTTCTGGATGTAGGTTGCGATGTTTCCTACTTTTATTATATTTGACAAATGTTGACTGATAGTTGACCTTTTGCCAGTTTGTGTTCATTTACTTAACACCTCTTCAGCTCTCTTGGCAGTTTGTATTAGATATTTTCAACAGTATGTTGTTAGCTAGAGAATAGGATGTATAGTATGTAATTATACAAGGTGAAGTGTTTGTATTTTGTAGTAAATGGATTCACTGTTCTTTGCCTGGGACATGTTAAGTGGCAGGTATATTTGTGTATGCCAGTGAGTTAATCTTGATGTCTTTCAACAAGCCAATACACTGTTGCTTCCTAGATTTGGATGATGCCAAGCTCATAGCCAGGGGTGTGTGTGCCAGGGGCATTCCCCCCCCCCCCCCCCCCCCCCCGAATTTGACAATGTACAAGAGGTCCACCAAAATTCCCAGAAGGTCCCCAAAATGAATCACAGAAGCACCTAAATACCTGCTGAAAGATCATTTTTTTGATAAAGTACTACACTAAATGCTTGAAAACTACTGAAAACCCTTTTTTATTTTTTATTTTGCTTGTCACTTTTTGAAAATCACTGAAATTAGATTAGGGTCACCAAAACAAAACGTCCACTTTTTGAAAACCCACACCCCCTTGAAAAAAATCCTGGCTATGGGCATGGATGATGCACTATAACATTTGCATCTATCTGTAAGGTCTGTTGTTGAATAAGTTTATGTAAGATACTTTACCAGAAAATAAAGCATTCTAATGGTGATATATTCCAGTGTGTTTTTAAATCCATAATAAAATGCCCTTAGCTGCTGCATTACATTTGAGCCATAATTTGATTAAACTTGTCGGATAGCTTTTGTAATGTAATGAGGGATTTCTGATTGTCCTGTGTATTGTCTGCCATTGATCTTGTATTCATTTCAATTACACATTATTATTTAGAGCATCAACCTTAAGTATCTAGAGATATGGCAACATAGGATTATTAATCAGTCAAAAAATCAATTGCTGCAAATTACGACCTTCACATGTATTTTCACCTGCAGCGCAAAATGAAGTTTGTTGCATTAACGGCTCGTTTGAGATGAATGGTCACATATGACTATATCAAATGGTGATTGTATGTAAGAAAAAACTTATAAGTGAAGTCCAGTCACATAAAATAAGATACTAAACCAAGTTCTAAACACATCCCTCAGAGGAGATTACGCTTCATTGGTTGCATCATATTATCATGACTTGATGTTGAGATGTGCAAATTATCTGTTTTAAGATTCTCTGATCACACCATCTTCCCCGCAAGCTTGGGGCAATAAAGCCCACAGATGCATGGACATGAGTTGGTATTTGGAATACTAACTTAGCATGGTGTTGTCATGAGAGATGAAATCAACTCCCCCATATGACATCGCCCATTGGCAATGATGAAACTGATAAGAGCCACGCTTTTTTAAAGCCATGGTTAATCAATAGGTACATATTTTTTAATGACTATAGGTACATCTTTCATTATCAAAGTGGATGATTTAGATACGAATTTGAAATTAGATAAGACTTATAGGGACTGGATTCTATTATATTCATACATTATTCATCTTAAAGTCATGGACTTCAAATGTAAAACTATGTAGTGAACCGATGATATAGGGTCAGTTTATACTTCTTTTTGAGCTACCAAAATTATTGATCAATTTAAATGGGTAATAAATACATATCTGATGGAACCAACATCTAATATCAGATTTTGGCTCCAAGAAGTAGCTTTTGTGCTTCATAAATAAAGAACATGGTGGCAAAAATATGCATGAGTTTGATAGAAAAACAACCCCATACACAAATAAATATTTGGATTTTTATGTGATAATATGGTACTTGAATATTATGAACACATCTTGGTTTTTTTTTTTTACACATTTCAAGTTATTGATTATCTTTGTAAGTTCCCTTGTGTTTCATATTTAACTTAGTTACCTGATTTCATAAATATTCAGTGAAAATGATATTATTGAAGTGTTATACAGTGCAAAATCATCAATTCATATGAGGAATGGCGACTTTATTATTGACGCCAGAGTATCAACACACAATGTGAAACTGGGTCCTTATTTTTTATATCTTTTATAAGTAAAAATACATACTCACTTTGCTTTATGTTGAAGTTTATAATAGTATTTATTCCATTTTTGATTCATATATATTTATAACAAATCAACAAATTTTTAATGTCAAAACATCGTAAGTGCAACATGAGAAATTTAAATGCTAGCATTAACTTTTTTTGCAGTTCTCTAGATGCTTTTTAATTCGTTTTAATACTGCTCCAAGGTAAATCTCTTCATAAATGCATCATGAGTCCATCGCCAATGCTCTCCTGATATCGGGGCAAATGTCACATATATTGGTTAGGGACCTTTCGCAACTTACTCCTGAGGTATCAAGACATCATAAAACATTGCCACAACATCGTGAAGACATCGGGAGAGCACCATCATTTTTTCAAATCTGTTACACAGTAATGAAGCTTTCATGATGCACTCAGGATACATTCACACATCATGAGTGCATCGCCGATGCATCGAGAGCATAGTGGGACCAGGGCTTTAATCAGTGTGTTGGCTATCACATCAGTGTATACGCCGGGAAGTAGTGGCGTCACATTTATGATAATTAGCCCAACACATGCGATCTGGTTCCAAACAAATGATTATGTCCACTGATCATACGTATAAACATAATAGGCATACGTAAACATACAAATCAGACTGATTTTTCTCGGTTGGAAAACAAAAATAACGGTAGGGGTCCCGTCGTGGCTTGTGATCACAACCTTCAGCATAACAGGTCTGCATGTTTTGCCTTATTTTTGTTTTAGATGAATGTTATGGTATCAAATAGGAGTCTGACTTTTTTCCCCATAGACTTAACGTTTGGCAAAATTGTTCACCCTGTTTGTTTGGGTCCAAAACGCACATGTTTGGTGATTTACATAAATTATGACGTCACTACTTCCCCGGCGTATAGTGATGACACCTGTGCTCATTGTAAAACAGTGTACAGCATGATACTAGCACATCACATCAATGCATGTTAACTATTTATCCAAACAGTAACAATATTATCACTCCTTGCATGTGTATGACTCTGAGTTCATTTACCCCTGAAATGGACACAGTAAGTGTTACGTAGTTGGCTTTCCAAGTAGGTATGCAGTTATGAATGATGAATAAAATGTCACATATTTGAAATGCTTTTATAAATTAAATTGAACTCAGTGGAGAGTGATAGCACTTAGTTACAACAACAGACCAGGAGGCAAATTATGGACCTTTTCTTTGTAATATGTAAAGTGCACCTTGCATGATTAACAAAGTTGGGAAGTACCTTAATTAAAGACACTTATTTATTGAGAGAGTTAAAAGGCAAAAACTAGATCTTGCCATTTATTACGAAGACCACTACTAAAAGTGTGTTACATAGGATACATATATTATTCTTTGACAAATATTATGAAGTCTTGCCATGCAAAAATTGTTGTCTTAAAATTTTCTCTATACACCATTGCATGTTTATAGACATTTAGATATCACTATGTGGTGATGACACCTGCACTCTTCATATGTACAGATAGTACAGCATTATTTAGAGGGGAGCGTGGCCGAGCGGTTAGAGCACGGGTCTCGTAATACAGAGGTTGCGGGTTCGAGCCCTGGGCCAGGCGGTTTACGTCTCCTTGTTTCCTTGGGCAAGAAACTTTACTCTAATTGCTCCGTGGTTCGGATAGTCACGTTAAGCCGTTGGTCCCCTGTGCGAATGCTCCTTCTTGGGGCGCTGCATACAGTGTATACCTGGTGAGTCTATACAGATGAGGTACATGTATCTATGTTAATGATACACCTATCCAAACGATAGTAAATTTACTTGATTATTATTCAGTGTGTGTATGACCTTGCGTTTGTTGCTCCTGGAATTAAAGTGTTAAATTAGCTTTCTAAGTAGGTATACAGTTATGAATTATGAAAATGTCACACCTTTGATATGTCAAAATAAAGTTAATACGTTTCTACGACACTCACCATTTAATATTCCGTAATATTTTCAGAGAAACCCTTCTCCGTCCTCAGCGGTTGTTGGCTGAATGATTACTGATGAATCCTCTACTATTGGACGTAGGTGGCGTCCGTGAACTTCCAAAAGTCTATGATTCTCTACTTCTAGAAACACCTAATAGGACGCCACCTAAGTCCAGTACTAGAGGATTCATCAGTTATCATTCAGCCAACAACCACTGAGGACGGAGAAGGGTTTCTTCGAAAATATTACGGAATATTTAATGGTGAGTGTCGTAGAAATGTATTAACTTTATTTTGATGTCTTCAACCGACACGTATAAATCTCTTCATTCACCTTTGATATGCTTTTATTGAACTCAAGGGTGCACACCAGTAAATAGCTGTGTTATTCTTTTACATGTTAAACTAAGGTCAAATTTCCCGGCCAAATTAATGAATAGATCTTGTTTACACCTTATTTTCCTTCAAAATTATGACGTAACCTTGCATTTAAGGTGAATTTTGATATGGGTTTACCGGCTTGATTTCGAAAAAGCCCATTTCAAAGTGGCGTCTGCTACTTTAGCCAAAATTGCACAGTATTTCTAGTTTGTGTGTGCACAGGATAGCAAAGAAAAGGTCAAAAGTCAGCCAAACCATGGACTATGGACATTGTATATGGTCAGATGCTGGGGAAAGATTTAGGACAAAGTATTTAATTAAAATAATATGACCAATCTAGGGTCTAATTAAATTTTTCCCACTCGTTTTTAGGAACTTCAACAGTGCTTGGTTTTCAGCGCTAATATTAAAGCACTTAGTAGAGGGCGACATTTATTTTGTGAAGTGCATCCTCTATGGAAAGTACAACACACCAAGAGGAACATCGATTTTTGCCTAATATTACTATCTTTTGCTAACTACATCTCAGAAATAACACTGCACAGATCAACGTGAAATGATTTTTTTTTTCACTTTTTGCATCTTAGTCATATCCTCAAGCTGCTGTGATAAAATCCTTCAGCTCTATAACTCTGTTTTTTCATAAAATCCTTCCCAGCCCTAACACTAAATGTATTGTTTTTTCACATCTAATGCTACCTTCTTTGTAGTCATAGCATCTATAAGCTTACATGTCAATGCAAATCATTCCTCCATACACGTTACATTTCAGGATGCCAATTTATTTCAAAAACTCAAGTCTGATGGCATTTTAATCAACAAAGCTGTCTCCTTCAATAGAGGTGACAAACGGAAATGAAATAATTCTGCCTCTTATTTCCATAGCCTTGGGATTTATCTTAGTTAATTCCATAGCCCCATCAGTGATCATGATTAGCAGTATTTTCAATTAATGAAAACTGAAAGTTCATTGAGAGACTTCAATGCAATTGCAAGATTTCTATTAGTGCTTTCAGATGTGATACTTCACTTTATCCTCTTAAGGGCACTGTCAACCCTTCATTTTCAGAAATGGTTAATGCACTATAACTCAGCGACGGATAATTAAATCCAAATCAAGGTATACATTTCTAGAAGTAGATTTGAATACTGAACATGATTGTCAGCTTATTTTTGGACCAAAATGTGAAATTTTGGCCAAAAAAAGGTCCAAAAATCATGTTTTTGGCCCAACATTTTACTGGAAAGCTATCTCAATTTTGTGTTGGTAAAATTTTGAACCATTTACTTTTTAGAATCTAGAAAGCAATATCTAGGAACGCATTTCTCAAATTTTTGATTTTTAACTTTTTTGTGTGTGAAATATTGCCAAAATTAGGTCAAAATGTGGCATATTTTGCCAAAAATGGTGTTAGGAGTGGGATTTTTGACATTTGTTGGACAAATTTTTGGTGATATCTCAAAAACTAATAAAAAAATAAAAAAATTGAGAAAAGTGTTCCTAGATACTGCTTTCTAGATTCTAAAAAATGAATTGATAAAAATTTTTACCGAAGCAAAATTTAGTTAGCTTTCCCGTAAAATTTTGGGCCCAAAACATGATTTTTGGACCCTAGGTCCAAAATTACACATTTTGGTCCAAAAATGACCTGACCATCATGTTCAGTATGCAAATCCGCTTCTAGAAATGTATACTTTTATTTGAATGTAATTATCTGTTGCTAAGTTACAGAGCAAAAAACATTTATGAAAAAAGGGTTAACAGAGCCCTTAACTAGTGCTTTCGATATCTTGTCAGTGAAAATTTATATTAAAGTGTTTTTAAAGATAATATCGATAAATTGAGATTAAAATTTATCTGTTATAAAGATAGGTAATGAATGCTGTAGGTCTTTCCATTTTTTGAATCTAAGATTTATGCCTTGATATTTGCCATCAGAAATAAATGATTCCCTGAACAAGATAACAATACATAAATATGATACAAGGCTTTTAGATTTTCTATTTGACTTTTGCAAATTATGTTCATATCATAATGTCAAAAATGTCATGCATGAACCTTAAATGATGAGATTGTATTGTAATTACATTGAACTTTTTGATAACAATAAAGTAAATTTGTAAATGGAAATACTAATGCGTCCTCAGCGGTTGTTTGCTGAATGATTACTGATGAATCCTCTACTATTGGACGTAGGTGGATTTCAAAAACTCAAGTCTGATGGAATTTTAATCAACAAAGCTGTCTCCTTCAATAGAGGTGACAAACGGAAATGAAATAATTCTGCCTCTTATTTCCACAGCCTTGGGATTTATCTTACTTAATTCCATAGCCTCGTCAGTGATCATGATTAGCAGTTTTTCAATTAATGAAAACTGAAAGTTCATTGAGAGACTCCAAGGCAATTGCAAGATTTCTATTAGTGCTTTCAGATGTGATACTTCACTTTATCCTCTTAGTGCTTTCATTATCTTGTCAGTGAAAATTTATACGAAGCTGTAAAAAAGTGTTTTTAAAGATAATATCAAAAAATCAAGATTAAAATTTATCCGTTATATAGATAGGTGATAAATGCTGTAGGTCTTTTCATTTTTTGAATTGATGATTTATGCCCTGGATATTTACCATCAGAAATGATTCCCTGAACAAGATAACAAAACATAAATATGATAGGAGGCTTTTAGATTTTCTAGTTGACTTGTGCAAATTATATACATATCATAATGTCAAAAATGTCATGTATGAAGCTTAACCCTAAAGCTCCCAAAATTTAAAAACTGATTTTTGACACCCTTATTTCAGAGGAGATAGGCTGAGAACGAAAAGGGGTAGGTAGGAGGTTAGGGTTAAATGATGAAATTGTATTGTAATTAGATTGAACTTTTTCATTACAATAAAGTAAATTTGTAAACGGTAATACTAATGTAAATTGATACTTCATTTAGAACGTTTTGCTTTCTTGTTCTTTGAGTGCCAGTTGCCTA
>JXSR01S018335.1:391248-406963 GCA_000969725.1 Ophiothrix spiculata
TAAAGTAAATTTGTAAACGGTAATACTAATGTAAATTGATACTTCATTTAGAACGTTTTGCTTTCTTGTTCTTTGAGTGCCAGTTGCCTAGCAATTATATTGAAATAGGTAATGATAAAATTATATCAATATGCATCCTTTAACCATAGACCACTGCTACCCTTAACATTAAAGATGTTATTTTCATCTAATTATCTTGTTAGTGAAAATTTATATAAAGCTGTAAAAAAGTGTTTTTAAAGATGATATCAAAAAATTTAAGATTAAAATGTATCTGTTATATAGATAGGTGATGAATGCTGTAGGTGTTTTCCTATTTTGAGTTGATGATTTATGCCCTGTATATTTGCCATCAGAAATAAATGATTCCCTGAACAAGATAACAAAACATAAATATGATACAAGACTTTTAGATTTTCTATTTGACTTGTGCTAATTATATACATATCATAATGTCAAAAATTTCATGTATGAAGCTTAAATGATGAAATTGTATTGTAATTAGATTAACTTTTTCATTAAAATAAAGTACATTTGTAAATGGAAATACTATGTAAATTGATACTTCATTTAGAACATTGTGCTTTCTTGTTCTATGAGTGCCAGTTGCCTAGCAATTGTCTTTAAAAAGGTCATGATAAAATTCAATCAAGATGTACTGTTTTACCACAGACCACTGCTACCTACCCTTAACATTAAAGATCTTATTTTCACATCTAATGCTCTCTTCATCCTAGTCAAAGCATCTATAAGCTCATGATAGAAACTTGTCAATGCAAACCATTCCTCTATACACAGGCATTTCAGGATATTTATTTCAAAAACTCAAGTCTGATAGCATTTTAATCAACAAAGCTGTCTCCTTTAATAGAGGTGACAAACGGAAATGAAATAATTCTGCCTCTTATTTCCACAGCCTTGGGATTTATCTTACTTTAATTCCATAGCCCCACCGGTGATCATGATTAGCAGTTTTTCAATTAATGAAAACTGAAAGTTCATTGAGAGACTTCAGTGCAATTGCAAGATTTCTATTAGTGCCTTCAGATGTGATACTTCACTTTTACCTCTTAGTGCTTTCATTTTTAGTCCCTGAAAATTGATTAAAAGATGTGTTTGAAGATAACGTCAATAAATCGAGATTACATATTACCTATTTTAAAGATTGGAGATGAATGCTGTGCAACTGTTCTCATTATATATTTGACTCTATGATTTATGCCTCAGATATTTTGCAATTAGAGATAAAAGATTCCCTAAACAAGATAAAATCAGAAATATGATATATGAGGCTTTCAAATTTCCATTTGACTTCGTCATATTAGAACGTATAAATTTCATATAAGATAAAATCGTATTGTAAGAAGATTGAACTTTTCCATTAAAATAAAGTGATATTATCATAATAGTAAATGGAAATGCTAATCTAAAATGATGCATATGTTGCAAGGGATTGTACTGAATGGGGAAGTGTCACATAGCCAATCAAAATGCAAGAATATGATGTACGCGGAGTAGAGTGGATCTTCACTGTACTCCGCGTACTTCATATTCTTGCGTTCTGATTGGTGTACGCGGAGTGAAATGTAATATGCAGTTATTAATCTATAAACAACACATAACTTTTATAATTTAAGCATATATTTTGAAATATGATAGTAACAATCACTTGTAAATAGCTTTGAAAGTAATTTGAAAAAGTTTTACATTTTGATGTTAATGATTTATCATCCTCTCAAGCTATACTGGAAAATAACAATAAACAACTCATGGATGAAATGTCAAGCTCTTAGATCAACTGATTGTAGGTTTACTGAGGTGTCTTGTTACTCAATAGACGTTGCATTTTCTGCATGGTATATATTTTTAGCAAATTTTTGGTTGATGTGAATACTTCAGAATCAACAGCATATTGTTGTTACTCAGAATTCTAATACAAAACAGTAGCTTATTAACAGGAGTGCTTAAAATATGTGGTTCCAAAAAGAATCTTTTTCTTCAATGTAAATTTTTCATGATTTTTAAAAGTATCAATGATGACAATTTTTCAAATTATAGTAAAAGTTTTGTTATAATATGGTGAATTGCAGTGTAAGGGTTACACTTTATATATGTGGATCAACTGATTATGGAGATAAACATAGCTTTACGTTTCAATGCGGTGTCTTGTTTCTAATAGATGGGGGATCTTTTACGAGATAAACTCCAATGATGTACGAGTGCATTGGTGATAGGAATATTTGATTTAAGCAATTGTTTTGCCCATAGGATACCTTAAAAGATGAAGATCAATCACATTTGCTGTATGTTTTAATCCAAAAAGCAAATAATTGTGAAGGGACTCAATATTTCAAATCTTTGAGAAATCAGTGGAAAGCCATGATCCTTCAGAATCTATCAATATGCATTTTATCTTCTTTTTAAACATGTTTTAGTTGGTTTCTGTTTATTAGTTTGTTTCTGTTTTTAGTTGGTATCTGTTTATATCTTGGTTATATTTTATCTTCTTGTTTATATTTTATCTTCTTTGTTTAAAAACATGTTTTAGTTGGTTTCTGTTTATATTTGCACTGTTAAAGTGAGACCATTTTATGAGGCCTTAGACTAAACCATGATAGTGGTAAGCAAAAACCTTTTTGTTGTAATTAGTATTCCTTTTTCTTGAAGGTTTGAAAATTTGAGACCTTGGATCACTGATTACTTGGAACAACTGATAGATTAGAAGAAAGTCATCTGACTTGTATGGTGTCCCCTTACCTTTAGATTAAGGTTATTTCTGTACTCTTTGCAACAGATCGGGATTATTTTGTCCTTCAATAGGAAAGCCATTGTCAGGATGAGAGCTAACAATATGTCGCTGTATTTCTTGTGTTTCTATTACTTGATAATGCTCGTTGATAATACTTGAGTAATTTGATCCAATGTCATGGATTTTGTCATGGATTTTATCATGTTTTGTTAAGAATTGGCTTGAAATGAAATGTTCACAAATATATATTTTGTGCATGACAGCTATTAAAAGAATATCGAATTCAGCATTGAATTTACTGTTAATTCTTACTTTTCTTTTTTATCATATTAAGGTAACAAAGTCTTAACTTGTGTTGTCCTCAGTTTTAGGAGAAACAATTGTATGAGCAATTTGTTTTTCTTTGTTTTTTATAATCTTCTATCCATATGAAATATGTATTTATTGTAATCTCAGATCTGCGGTAAAGGTGTTAGCCTGAGTAGTGAGGGCAGCCCAAGTGGCTGACGTCCTCGCACCAGTATTTTGAATTCCTGGATATTGCATATTCCTCAAAAGTTCTTGTATCAAAAATCCACTTACTATTTTTAGTAGTCGTATTTTAGTACTGGATATTGCATATTTTGATTTATGCCTGTTAACACAAATACAAATATTCATTTTACACATGACTTGTTCTGGGTCCAATATTATTCTCTGTAAAACATACGTTCAATTTATACACCACAATCAATTTCCAAGGTCTGTGTCTAGCAATATGAAACAAAATCAGAGTTAGATTTTATTATATGTTTATTGCTTATTTCCTGACAGCTTAGCAATATTATGATTTTTATATTGCATCTTTAAAAAATCAATATTTCATATATTATTTCATATCTGAAAAATTATATTACTCACACAAGCGGTTATTCTCTACTCTGTGATATTTTTATTCATAATACACTTCACTCCACAAAGGAATAATTTTAAAAATAATTTCACATTTTTTCCATGATTGTCACATCATCAGCTTGCAGTTTATTTTTTATTTTTTTAAATAAACGAACTGAATGAAGCTGCAGTGGACTTTCTCCACATTGATTTTTCATCTGGTGAGAGGGGATGTAAAGAAACACTACAGAAGAAAGGAATAATGTTGTACCAATGTGATACTAAAACATGTGTTCATTCGACTCTTAGCAGCCATTAATGCAGCAAACCTATTTCCACTGTAACTGAATGTAGTGGACTTTCTCCACATGGATTTTTCATCTGGTGAGAGGGAATGTATAGAAACACTTCAGAAGAAGGGAATTATGTTGTACAAGTACGATACTTATACATGTGTATGTGTTTATTTGACTCTAAGCAGCCATTAATGCAACAAACGTATTTGTGCTGTAAGTGAAATACGTATATGCAAAGACTCATTCTGCAAGTCAATTTCTTGCAGATTAACAATCTTTATGCTTGCTTCAGAATACCTGCAATATTTCATTTGAGATTATGATCCAAAAGACAAAAAATGTGTGCTTTTTCTGAGGAACAAGAGGTTGCATTTACGGCTCGTTAGAGATGAACCGCGCGAACTGTTACATATATATGAAGCATGATGCAGAATTTCTATACTGGAAAGGAGGGATGGTAAGGTAAATTGTGTATTTATTTCAACTTTCAACTTATGTAAGGTTTAATCTGCATGAACAGATCTTAAGATAATGGTTTTGTCAAAAAGTATTTTCTTTTTCAGATTAACATTGGATTGCTATATACTGCTAACAAAATATCATAAGTGCATAACCTTTTTAAAAGACTATTATTGTAAGAAGTGTTTCTTTATGGATAAATTTAGCTTTTGCTGCTAGAGATATTGTGCATGAAATTGAGAGAGACATATTAATGGATATTTGATCTTAAAATGTCTTTTTATTTTTTTCTTCTATTGCAGCAAAATGGAATATCTTTGAAGAAACCATGTGGTATACCAGTAGAAGTTCTTACTCTACCCCTCTAAGCCCCTGACATATCGAAACCATCACCCCCAACCCACCAACAGCTGTCTACAGAGGCATCATCATCTGCTGTCGCCTGTAGGAGAGCGCCCTCGTGAGGACTACCTTGACCAGTTCTGGAATGTTATCGCCAGTTAGAATGCGAAAGCAGAGCTTTATAACGTGGGGTGTTTTGCTCTTCATCATGTGGAACCTTGCAGCCTATTATATGTTCACCAAAAATGCTCCTGATGAAGGAAAGGTTAGTGTAAAAGACCGGGGGGGGGGGCCACTTAAGTATGTTGCAGGCATAACGTGACCACGGTTTTTTAAAAAAAACCTTAAAGGGTGTTTGTTTCTGAAGCCAAAATATACCCTTTTTCCCCCATTCACAACCCAAATCGAGAATTTACCGTTACTGTTTAAACACTAGGGTTTGAAAAAGTACCCTATTTCTTGAAAATTAACCCTAAACAGTGTCACCTGATTCACCCTTCTGTCCTCAAAAACAACCCTAATTCACCTTTTTCTTGGCACACTATGCCTGCAGCATTATATTTGAGTGCCCCCTCCGCCCGCCGCCCCCCCCCCCCCCCCCCCGGTGTAAAAGTGTAAATTTATTTGCTTCACATTCATATTTTAGCAATCAAAATCAACAAATAAAACACTGTCGATACATGCGTAAGTTAGTGCATCATTGTCACAGAATAGCTTATGCGTCAGCAATAAAAGAAATTGCAAACAAGTGAAAAACAACCTTGAGATAAATTGGGGTCCGCTCGCCAGTCCGACAACTCGCTAGTCCAAAAGCTCACTAGTCCGAAGGCTCGCTAGTCCGAAACATTATTCAATAGGGAAAATATAACCTTGAAAAAGGCTCGCTAGTCCGAAAAAACAGCTCGCTAGTCCGAAGGTTCGCTAGTCCGAATATGAAAATAGGCTCGTCAGTCAGAATTTTAAAAACAACTCACTAGTCCGAATGTTAAAAACGGCTCGCCAGTCCGAATTTAAATAACAGCTCGCTAGTCCGAATTTCAAAATAGGCTTGCTAGTCCGAATTTTAAAATAGGCTCGCTAGTCTAAATTTTAAAAAAGCCTCGCTGGTCCGAATTTTGAAAACAGCTCGCTAGTCCGAATTTTGAAAAACTGTAATAGAAATATGCACATTTTTTCTCCTATTCGGAATAGCAAGCTGTTTTTAAAATTCAGACTAGCGAGCCTATTTTGAAATTCGGACTAGCGAGCCTATTTTGAAATTCGGACTAGCGAGCCTATTTTGAAATTCGGACTAGCGACCTGTTATTTAAATTCGGGCTGGCAAGCCGTTTTTAAAATTCCGACTAGCGAGCTGTTTTTGATATTCGGACTAGCGAGCCTTTTTCATAATTCGGACTGACGAGCCTAAATTAATATTCGAACTAGCGAGCCGTCGGACTAGCGAGCTGTCCCCCAATAAATTATACAGACATGCTCATTCTTAAGGTATCAAGCCAGTACTGTATCAAGCTCAACCCGGGATGCTATATTACAAGGTTATGGAATATAAATTGTTTGTTAGAACAGTGCTTGAATTTGTAGCTTCATGTGTTCACAAGTTTAAAGCTGTGTTAAAGCCTCTGCTAACTTCATGTGGCACATCAGTATGGCCTATTTTCCTTTTTACCTAAGATACTTACAAATAGAGAAACATCAAATTATCAGTGTGATAGGGGTTTGTTTATATGATGGTATTTTTATGTGTTGTCTACTCAGGTTTTTATCTATGACAAAAGCATCTGATTGAGAAAACTTGATCAAAAAGCATTTTTGCATTAAACTGCATGGATAGTTTTTAAGGGAATTTCTGATATTGGATACAGAGATTGTTAAATTGTATTGAATTCTGATAAGGCCAAATAAAAAAAATAGTTTGTCTCAAAGCTGTCTCTGCGTTTGTAAAATTGGGTGATCTTTAAAAAAATTATGCGGTAATTGTGTTATTTCAAGGTTGTTGTTTTTTATTTTCCCATTTTTTTCTAGAATTGAAATTGTTTTTGGAATAAAATGAAATAAAAAAATATCATACTTTTCCTCACCAAAAAAAATTAATGAACAAGATTGGAATAAAATACTTCTTTACTTTATTTTTAACCATAACTGTACATCTGATCTAGAAATTTCAACATATGGAGCTCAAAACTTATAATTTCACTGTTGATATACTACATAAAACCCAAGTTGGGAATAAATATTTAAAAAAAAAATCACATTCCACATTCATTTGTTAAGTCACTCGTGAGCTTTTGAGACAAACAATTTTTTTTTAATTTGGCCCAAGCATACCATATTTTTCCCTCATGATTTCAATATAGGTATTGCCCATAATGAAGGTACCCTAGATGTGATACCTTGCATATGGAAAATGATTGCATTGCGTTAAGCCGACTCCAGAGACCAACCAATATTGTTTCTTTGCGTGATTATTTATCTATTAGGGTAATCAAGGATGAATTAAGAGAGTCATTTAGAATGAATAGTCCTACATATTTGATTTGATAACACATCCAGACTGTAATTAAGGGCTCATTATTGTCTTCAATGATGAATTACTTGGTTAATTTTATACGTGAATAGAGAACCACAATAAATAAATTAGTAGTTGCTTTATTAAATATACCAGGAAGGAACGATTAGCAAAGGGCAGTCGGGTTGGAAGGTTATATTGTCATGTAGTAATGCATATATTTTTTCATTATTGTTGACGCGATAGGATTGCTTTTATAAGGAGTATTCTTTGAATAACTTCATCTCTATTCTTAAGTATGTCATACAACAAGGTTCCCAGTCAATCAGGGAAATCAGGAATAATTATTTTACTTTTCCCGTCAGGGAAATGTCAGGGGTTTTAATAAAAATGCCTCAAATCAGGGAAAAGTCAGGGAATTTGGATTTGCCCCAAAACTGAAAGTAGTCAGTCTTTTTTAATCAGACTTTTTTCCCGATATGTCAAGTCTCTAGCTAATTCAGGTAATTCTAAGTTCATATGAAAAATTCGATTTGAAAAGTAACCCTGGTTTTTTTTTCCGTTTTTTGAAAAAAATAATTATCATGGAATTTTGAGACTTAATTAGGCAAAATTAAATGCTGGGAACCCAATGGTGCGGTGCACCTTTGCAGAAGAATTGATAATCTATGCATTTTAGACATGAATATAACAATCTTGCAGATTATTTTCCAAATGGCACATTATCAAAGTTCACTTATTACACAAGGCAAGATTTGGTTGAAGCCTAAAGCTGGTTTCAAAGTCTCTGTCATGATCCCCCCCCCCCTTCCTTGGAAAATGTTTATTTTATTTTATTTGCAACATATAAATCCAGGGAGGCCTGATTCAGCCAAAGCTGGTCTAACTCGGGGCCCTGTATATAGACACTAAAAACTTATACATAAATACTTTATATCTAAAATAAACGTAATAAAATCATGAATTTTATAAATATCATAATAGTACAAAAATTAGCCTTGCTCCAAGGCGTCAGGCTGTGGACCTACTTCCATATTCCTGTCAAAATATACATGATCTGTGTATAAGCATTATTTTAATAATTCCTACTCCCAATGTTCATGGCACAGCCTGATGGCATACCTCCCTCTGATGTTGGTTGCTGTGTTGGAATCTGACTGGCTTTGGGCTATCTCAGGCCAAGGTCAAACTGCAGTTGGTCTAATTAATAAACTTGACCGAACTTGGCTGTGTGTGCACAGATTTGTGGAATTTGCCTCAGTCACTGTTTCTGGATGGTTATTATGTAAAAATATTTACATTCTGAAAGAATTTTTATTGAACATTATGTTTTTCAATTTCCATTGGATTTTTGCTATGATGTTTTTCATTCTTCTTCAGAAATATAAGGGGTTTGGTATCTAGATCCACAATCAGGAAAACAGTTTTGTTTGAGAAGTGCATGATTTTCAAACAGTAAACATATTGGAGGGAACATTAATTTCCAATGATTGTTATGATTTCATTGCCTTGAAAAATATAGGTTGAGGTGGGATTGGGTGATGGTGGATTTTCTTGTACCTTTTGTGGAAGACCTTCTTTGACATTGTCAAATTTGCGAGGGGTTATGCCCAGGTTGCCCATACAGTTTAACTCCCCCTGACTACAGGCTTGCCTTGGTGTAAGTTAGGCCTACTGTTTAAGCATGGAGAGTGGGAATTTACCTTTCAGAGAAAACTGTTCAAGCTTGAGAATAAAGAACAACTGAGACTTGGAGCAAGTCTATACAAAAATAAGAAATTTACCAAAATATAAAAAAATTTCATAAATGAGAAAACTAATTTAATTATATCAGACATTCTTAAGAAATATTACTGATTATTCAATAACTCATGCTAGAAGTATGATATCTCCATTACTTTCATTTGTTGCTGAAACAGGGCTGATGTGAAAGATTAAAAAGAAAATATGTCTTGCTCTCTCTGACACTTTTAACCTTTAATCTAAGTTTTTAGAAATATCAACCAATGGCACGTTTTATCCCTAAAGACAAACACAACTTACAGATATTGGTCAGTGATATCCATCAACGAAATTGCTATCAATACAAAAGCTGGCATTTTTGAGAATTGATGGCCCGAGAAACGATCATTTATATTAAAGTATTGAGAACTAATTCTGATGAGAATTAGATGTTTTCCTGTGTAAGGCGGTAGTGCTTTGATCACAGAAAGCAATAAATGTTCTCGTGTTTTGATCTCAGCAAAAAGGTTGGGCAATATTATATTGTATATGGCATGCAAATAACCATGATATATTTTTAGGCATGGTTTTTATTACATTGCTTCAAAATGTGCGGTGTGATGTTTTTAGGTTATCTGCAAATAACGTTTGATGATCAACTTCTTCAAAAAACAGTAAATGTTATATTGCATATAAGTATCAAGCACAAGATATTTTTAGGCATAATTTTATTACATTACGTCAAACATAATTTCATGACTTTCTTTTTTTTTTCAATGAAAACTTCCAATTTGTTTCTTGGTGTCTCTGTTACGATGCTTTTGTTTAATGCAAAGGTCACATACCTATTTATGGGTGTAGCTTGGTTAGGGAAGGCTGGAAAAGCTTTGCTTAATAATTCATGCAGCTTTTGTAAGGTTTTAAGATTTTCATGCCAATTAGCTAGTGCAATGTTAGTTAATATGAAAATATAATGTATATTCACTTAAAATGAGGCGTGCACAGGGTTTTGGTTGTTTTTTTGAGTGAGGGGGCTAGATACGAAGTTACCCCGTCTAATGAGGCCAAAAAGGTACACCAAAAATTTTGGGGTGTAGCTTTTGAAAATGGACAAAGAAAAAAAAACGGTCTCACAATCGCACACAGGACTCCTCATACTTATATCAATATGATTTTCAATTTCTCAACAATAATTGGATACAAAGTAACATTTTTAACATTTTTTGAAAACATTTCCACCAATTGGTTTCTGATTCATTTTTAGTGGAAAATACCACTGACGAACCCTTTTCTTTTCCCCGAATGCCTCTTTCCCCGACTTTTCGCCTCTTCTCTTGACTGGGGGACTGAAGGCCCCTTCCCCCTTTGCGCACACCACTGAATTCAAATATTACAGACATTTATTAATATGATTTATCACTTTAATTTGCATGTTTCAGTAATAATCTGAAGCTGGATAAAGCCAACTGAAGCCGAGGGATTCCAAAGTTTTGTGTAGAAATCTTGTGAAGTTTTGGTACAACTTTGGATCAATTTGTTATATACCCATGTCAGAGTCATTCTCACTGTAGAGCAAAAATGTTTCTTTTAATAAAAAATTCTTCATTAGAAATGGTGCAAGTCACTATTTTAACTAGGTTTGCAATACAGAGTTATCACTGCCAGCTCAGTGTTCCTGCTTAGGCCGAATAGCACGCCATATGCGCAGGAGAAGGAAAAATCGGTGCAACATGTTTCTAAAAATGTGTATAAAGGATTTATTCCTGGCTTTATTTGGCCCAGTTTTAGCCTCAGCTGATGATTTTAGCATCCTTGTCAAAATTGCTTGAATTGGCGCAAGCTCAAAACCTTATAGTGGGAACACTGATCACTGTTATCATCTTTTCCATCAAATTTTTAGGTTAATGACAGGAAATTAAAACCATGAAATCAAAATATGATTTCCTTTTTTTCAATCAGTGGATTGTAAAATGCATTAGATATGTATTGTGAATTTTATAGTTGTTTAATTTCAAACTAAGCAGAAGAGTGCAATTTTAAATAGGTTAGCTTCCTTTCATCAAAATTAAACAAACATTACACCAAAAAGATTTTGTCTTTCTTATTTTTATGGAAATTTAATGCAAACTTTTCATTGTAATATGAAAGATATGAATACTTTAATATAATTTTATTGTGTTTTGTATACTTGCAAAGTACTTATTAGAATTCAATGAAAGTCTTGTTTAATTAATACAGAATTGAAAATTTACATTTCAAATAGATAACTTTGTTTCATTAAAGACATTAGCAATGATCAACTTGGGTATGAACACTTGTGAAAACCAGTGGCGTAGCTAGGGGGGGGCAAGGGGGGGCACGTGCCCCGGGCGCCACCCGCAGGGGGGCACTGAAATGACAAAAAGGAAAAAAGAGAAGAGAAAGAAAAAAGGGGGAAAAAGGGGAGAAAAAAGGAGAAGAGAAAAGAATACTTTTGCCCTCAAATATCATCATACATATTCATATATACCCACAAAATTCAGTAAAACCCTAAAGGTTCAGGGGGCTTCGCCCCCTCTAACCCCACCGGGGCTTTCATATAACCCCACAAAAAAGCATAAAATGCAGTAAAACCCTATAGCTTCATGGGCTTCGCCCCCTCGACCCCCACCGGGGCTTTCCTTATTAGGCAATTAGCCAATTTTTGCCTAAATTTTTTGCGCGCTCCGCGCGCCCTTACAATTTCAGTATTTTTTAGCCTAAATAAGCAAATATTATTGCCAAAAAACGCAATTTTTTTTTTGCGCGCTTGAAATTTTTTAGACAAAATACAGCTGAAATTACTCATTTTCGCCAAAAAAGAGAAGTTCTTCAAAGCTGTTGCCATTTTTTTTTGGGGGGGGTGTACCGGGGGGCGCTAGTTTTTTGCCCGCGGGGGGGGGGGGGGGGCGCCAGTTTCAATTCTTGCCCCGGGCGCCAGACACCCTAGCTACGCCGCTGGTGAAAACTCATTTGAATCAAAGAAAGACGTTAATAGAATCAAAGCAAATAAACAAAACAAACAGACAAAATCACAATATGATGTGTCACATCATTTGGTCTAAAAAGCCAATGTTCTGCCAAATTCATTTCTTAGGGGTTTTGTCAACAGTGTTGCTATTTTCCTAAATTTAAGTTTCCAAATATGTGGGTGTTGATTTTAAAGTGAACATCATTCTTTAGGAAGGGTAAGGAGTGGCGTAGCCAGACATTTTCATCAAGGGAGCAAGGCGGGGCAAAGATATTTTGATGGGGGGGCAAATGAGTAGGCACAAAATGGTACACCCCAATTTTTTTAACATAGCTTCGTATGTAAAAAAAAAACATTTTTGGTCTTTTTTAAAGGAGTAAATTTTCTTATTTTTAGAAGCAAATTTTGCAACTTCAGTGCTAAATTGCTATGATTTTTGATGTGCGCACGAAAGCTCGCAAAATTTTAAAACTTTTTTGTTACAATTACGAAAAAAGATAGTAATTTAGTATGAACTGATGGCACTGGAGTGAAAAAATAGACCATTGGGGGCATGCTATACATGCTACAAAGGAGAGTACTATGTAATTTCAATCTGACCTATACTTTTCTTGATTTTTTCAGGGGGGAAAGAAGGGGACAAGGCTTCTTTCAGGGGGGCAATTAGTAGAACTTCACTTTGATGATCCTGGCTTATGTCTTTACAAATCAAATTTGAGCAGAAAGACCTGAATACTAACAAAAAAAGTTACCGTCTTGATCTTAATGAATACGCCAAATATTTAAAACACATAATAAAAATACAAAATGTTGATCTTTAATGATAAACTTGTGACCTTTTCAAAAAAGCTTTTAAAATATTTTTCTCTAAAAAATAAAGAAGCATGCAACCATATTCAACCTTTAATTGCAAATTGTATGATGTTATCTTTTTCCCTCGTACATTTATTTAGCTCTAGCTTCAATTATTTTTGTCATATCATTTTAGCTTTTTGCTTTTATCTTGTTATTGTAGCTTTACATTTTCATTTTAAATAAACCAAATGCTTTTATCTTGTTTTACTTACAATATGATGCAATATGAATGAAGTGTTTTGTATGCGGAGTATGTAAATTGGTTTTCACATGTGACGCCACACCACGTAAAAGCTTCCCATTAACTTACTGTACAAATGGCTTCCTAAAAACACCTAAAAAAACTCGATAATAAAGCAAGTGGTTGCTTCAACACTGCCTTTTTTCAAATGATTATGATCTCTTCTAACACAAAATGATGATAAAAGTACACCATCAAGGCCAAATTTTCAAGATACTGGACACTGAAGTAATAACGCTCACCCCCCCCCCCCCCCCACCAGCATTGACAGCCAAATTTTGTATTACCAGAATCAGACCCAAATTAAGGAAAACCCTTAATTGTTCTGCATTGATTTTGCATAATAATCAGAAATTATTTTCAAAATGTTTTCCTTTTTCTCACCTTCAACCCTTGCCAATAATGCACATGAGGAATGAGGGCATGATCAATATAAACACTATTCCTGGGACTTCTTTCACTAACATTATTTTTAGCGATGATATCAAACACTCTCGCAAATTAGAATCCATTGCAAAGTTTGTTTGCGGTGACTTTTCCATATCACTTATATCATTTCTTATTCATCTTCATAGACGAGACTATCGCAAACTTTGCGATGACCTCCTCCACATATTGTGTGACATAAAATCACGTGATATCAAGTATTTATGATGACTTCCGTTTGCGATGGGGTTTTTTTGCGGATGCTCATTAGCACCTGCAATATATTCATTGCACACAAAATCATCGCAAATGCTTTGCAATGATTTTATGATCTCTTGCTTTTGCGATGAAGTTTTGTATTTCATGGATTTAGACATTAGTGAAATAGGCCCCTGATGTCACATGGTGTAAGCATGAATTAATGATTTTTCACATGGATTTACAGTAACATAACAAATGGCCTTACATGGTCCAAATGGAACATGTTTTTTTCTATTTTACATTTTGGTCTTTAAAAATTGATCCATCTTTCGGATGTAAATAAACTTGAACATGGCTGTGATAGCCATGAGATCATTTACCTCCTGCATCAACCATCCCAAATCATTGTGTAATCAAGCTGACAAGGACACCAGTGTGTTCAAATAACCATTGGTCTATATTCATTATTATATCATGATTACAGTTATTTGAGCCGTGCAATAGTTTGTACTAATTGCACGGCATGAAACAAACCTGTGTGATATCATGATATAAAACAAATATTGAATGCCTATGCACGTGCAATAGTACAAAATATATCATTCAGTCAAATTTGGACTGATCCATTTCACTCAGCTACTCCTCGTGAAATAGAAAAGTCAAAATTTGACCTCATGCTATATTTTGTACTATTGCACTCTCAGGCATTCAATATTTGTATAATATACATAATGTAGATTTTAACAGCTCTATTTGGTCCATTAAAAACTCAAGCAAGTATCCAATCAAAATGATATTTTTTACTAGCCATCAGCAATTTGCTGTAACGCATCACATATAGGCCCTACCTGGTTCGACTGGAATGTTTTGTGTCCTATTTTACATTTTGGTCTTTAAAAATTGATCCGTCTTCAAAGATAGTACTTATGAGGAAATTGGAAAATCAACCAGGTGACCTTTTAATCATTATTTCCAACTTCAGCGGCCCATATCTCAGAATGTGGTTTTCCGATTTAAGGTACATTTTGCTGTAATGCGTCACATATAGGCCCTACCTGGTCCTAATGGAATGTTTTCTTTCCTTTTTTACATTTTGGTCTTTAAAAATTGATCCGTCTTCAAAGATAGTACTTATGAGGAAATTCAAAAATCAACCAGGGGGCCTATTCATCATTATTTCCAACTTCAGCGGCCCATATCTCAGAATGTGGTTTTCCGATTTAAGGTACATTTTGCTGTAATGCATCACATATAGGCCATACCTGGTTCTAATGGAATGTTTTTTCCCCCTATTTTACATAGTCTTTAAAAATTGATCCATTTTCTGAATGCAAATAAACTTGAACATGGCTGTGATAGCCATGAGGTCATTTACCTCCTACATCAACCATCCCAAATCATTGTGTAATCAAGCTGACAAGGACATCAGTGTGTTCAAATAACCAGCGTGTCTATATTCATTATTATACATAATGTAGCTGTTAACAGCTCTATTTAGTCCATTAAAAACTCAAGCAAGTATCTAGTCAAAATGTTATTTTTAACTAGCCATTCAGCAGTGTGTTACTACCATACTCATTGCCAAAATAATCACTAAATTTACACAGATATAAGTACAAAATTAATCGTCACAGGCATTAAATAATTTGGAAAAACCTTTGAAAAAATATGATGGTTTCAATTCAAGGTAGGGTACGTTATAGATTTCATAAGTTTGTTGATGTTGATATTTATTTAAACTTTAGAAAATATTTGTATTGCTAATCTTGATTAATAGTTTGTGTGTCTTTGAAGAGCTGATAGGAAAATGCACCATATTTTAGGGCTCTGTCTATATCAAATAGCTGTATTATATCAACCACCATTCATAATTTCTTTGCTTTCTTTCTTTTCATTTCACCAGATTAATACATCCAAGCAACTTTCAGACAAATTAAACAGACTACAAGAAAGACTCCAGGATCAGATGAACATCAATGAAGAGCTCATTAGGGAGATTGAACAGCAAAAAGAAACCATATTGAAAGGTAAGTTCGTCATGTGAGTGCAAGAAAGT
>JXSR01S018335.1:423551-442003 GCA_000969725.1 Ophiothrix spiculata
AAAAAACAAAAGTGTGAAATTTCAGTTGACTTTTTAGAATATCACACTCTGACACCAACTCAGACATGAATTGATTTCTACTGAGATAATTTTATTCATCCAATGGTACAGCTGATCCTTGATTGAGTTCAAATTTAGCCTGTAATAACAAACTCTACGTCATGCATGACTTTGTTAGCAAAATTCCTGATTGAATTAGATTTCCATTGAATTGAAGGAGAATTAAAAAAACACCTTTGAATTAGAGAAATTAATGAACCAGTGATCCTGCATAACAGGTTTGATGTAGTTGTAATACTTGCTATTGCTGCTCATAGCACTACAACCAAAGACTGTTTAAAGCAATACTATAAAGTGTTAAAAATGAAGCCCCCCTGTCACCCATGACTTTTGATTTTTTGAGCTTATTGGGTTATGTTTCGGTAGATATGAATACCCTCCAAACGATTTGGCTCAAAGATGCTTACTTTTTCTGTTATGGCCATTTGTTGAATTAAATTCGGGATCCAGAATTTAATTCCACTTGTATTGGTATAGGAAAGCATGCATGTGCTTTTTGTCCATTTTTACTGGCAAAACAATTTTTTTTTTCACTAAATACACTTGAAAACGCTTTTAGATAGTCACATTCCTCCATTTTATGCTGTTTTTAAAATAAACCATTTTTGATCAAAATCTTATATTATTGCTTGAAGCAAACTCTCATTGCATATTCAGCAACTTGCTATATATAAGATCAGAGAAATTTGAAATCTGACAGTCACTATATTGCTGAAAACCAATAAGATCAGCTAAAAGCATCCATCACAAACAAAAATCAGGCGTTTTAGTTTGCAATCATTACCATTTATTTGAATATATGTAATTTGTATCTATCTAGGATGTCAGTTACTATGGCAACTGCACAACTGATCCTGTTTCAAATGTAGCATTTATTGGATTGATTTTATTTGATGTGGTAAAAGCCCCGCATTGATTGTGAAGTCAAGGTGACAAAATATGGATTCTACCTGTGGGATGCCACAATAAAACTAACGTGCAATGTTGATGCTTTTGACCATGCAATTTTGTTTTATTATATCCTATAATAAAAGTATATCTTAGATAAAAAAAAATTATTGACTGTAATATAAATATTCTGAAATTCTGTAATGTTTATGACCTGGAGGGGGGGGGTGGTTCTTACTGACAAATGGTATATGGGGTGCTCAAAGGTTTTGGAGTGCATTTACACAATTTTCGGTATATTGATGGGTGGGTTTTTGTCACATACCCAATGAGCCCAACTTGTATTTTGGAAAATTTTGCCCAAAAAGCACCCAATTTATCCTAAATTGAGTGCTTTTTCTAAAAAAAAAAATGGTATAGAGATGGGCAAAATCACACTTCGAGTTTTTAGGTATGGAGATGGTCAATATTCTGAAGACTACTTTGAGCATCCCTGTACAAATATTTTCAAAGAACTCTCCCCAGGTTTATTGTTACTGTGGAGGCTGCAATGTTGAGAAAATGTTGTTGGCAGTATTGTCTTATTTTTTGATGAACAATAATTTAAAATATAAAAATTGTTTCGATTGCTCTTAATGCTCTCTTTACCTGTCTATATCTATAGAATTGATGTCAGTAAGAACCGATATCCTAAAAATAATGAACTTCTGGCATATTTCTTTTTTCTCCTTGAGAAATAGGCTTCAATATTAAACAAACCATATTCAAAGAATGAAGTTAAAATGGCTAAATTGCCTCACAGATTATACTCAACTCCACAGCAGCCTCCAAATATGAGACCATTTCCCATGCAACTCTGGCTCCCAGTCCGTCTCACTTATTGATGGTGGGAGTTTTTGAGAATAAGCTAAAAGCCATTAACATATGGCAGCCATAAGTCTTCACATAATAATGATGGAGTTTTTGAGACCAATTTCCAAGTAACCTGGCTCTCAGTCTGTCTCACTTATTGATGATGGGAGTTTGGGCATAAGCTAAAAGCCTTGTGGTATTGGGTTGTCAATACCGGCTTCTATTTTAGCAGTCTTCTAAAAAGAAATCATTGATTATAAAACTGTGAATGAGTATTCCTGGTTGGATCAAATATGAGACCATCTCCCATGCAACCCTGGCTCTCAGTCTGTCTCACTTATTGATGATGGGAGTTTGGGAGAAGAAGCTGAAAGCCTTGTGGTATTGGGTTGTCAATACTGGCTTCTATTTCAGCAGTCTTCTAAAAAGAAATCATTGATTATAGAACTGTGAATGAGTATTCCTGGTTGGATCAGCCATTATCAACTGGCAGCTGAAATGCTATTTCTTGAACATCAAAAACAGAAAGAAAGAAAACTGAATGGAACTTGGGACTCATGTGGGACTTGTTGGTATATTGAGGTTCTGAATAGTGCAACACTTGAGGAATTTTTGTTGATAAATTATAGATCGTATAGATTGGCATGTGAATGCCAGAAAGTTGAGAATGGCTGCCATATGTTAAATGTATTTAACACCTTTATTCTAGAATTGAAAGTTGAAAATGGCCACCATATGTTAAAACTTGTTTTCTAGGATTGAATTCAAAAGAAACCCCTGAATACTTGTCTCTCCTATATCAGTAGCTCTTAAAATGGTACGCTGGTATCCTTGATATCGGCGCTTCACTATATGGCTCAGACTGCCCACTATCGCAGGTAACCGCTGATCATAATTTTGACTAGTAGAACTACACAACTTGCTAGGTCACTCGCCCTATCTAACTACAAAGCAATTGTTCGTGAGTAGTAGATTTTGGTGAAGAGGTTGACAAAATGGCGATAATTACATGCGCAACCTCTGCATAATGCACCGTGGTTAAGGTGGCCTAGCACAGATAGAATTCCTCTATTTATTTTTCTAATTTTTTGATATATGGTGTTTTCATATGTGCTGATCACATTTCTGAAATAAAAAATGGGGGTTACCGATTTAGTTTTTGAGAAAAATCCATTTCAAAAACACTATGTTTTACCACTTTTTACCATTGACTTCTATGGTAAAATCAAAATAAATTGGACAAAAACACTTTTTTATTAAAAAAACGGCTCTTTTTTTTCTCTCTTTTTCACATATGTTTTGGTCCTTATATAGTTCTTTAAAATAATGTAATAAAAATATGGTCACCGACTTACTTTTTGAGATATTAAGCAAAAAATTTGCATTTTTTTAGCAATGAGTAACGTAACACCTGCCTCATCAGGAGGAAAGTGCAAGTAATGCTTCGATTGATTAGCGGTTACCGGTTTCTTATTTTGGATAAGACGTCGGAGCCCAGCGTAGATGACAGTCATTTAAAGAATCATGTCCCAAGACTGAAAAACATTAAGTGTAATGCAAATTTATTAGAAATGACAGCTATTGTTCTTGTGACTTTCTTGATAAACAAGAATTCTTGCATTCACATGATCAGATAATCAGTAACCACAATTATGCTTAAATTGTCATATGAAAATATGTAATAACTGTTACAAACAATGACAGAATTTTCTTCCATTTTGTGTTTGTTTCCACAGCAACCAGATCTAAGTTCCATCAAGTTGCCTACAAATCAGAGGAAGTTTGAAGGCTACTACAAGATTGCCAGGCATTACAAATGGGCACTGGGGCAGATATTCAATGAATTCAAGTATGATGCTGTCATCATTGTAGAGGGTGAGCAGTTTTGATTTGTTAGAAGTTTAATAGCTATTGTATATTTCATTCATAATTTTTTAAACCAGACTCAAATTCATGAGCGTATGACGCAGAAATCATGATTTTGACAACAAAGCGTCAAAGACATAATTTTGCAACCATAATTGGTCAGGTGTGTTGGTATTGATTTGATGTATTGTGACCAGTGTTTGACTGCTGCCATCAGCAAAAATCAGCAAAAACTATTTTGTGCATTGAAGTTTGTCGTGAGCCCTAAAAGTAATTATAAATCTAAGAAACATTTGCATATCTGTTTTGAAGGTATTATCACCCATCGCCATCGAACTCTGTCTGCCAAAAGCTTTGATAGTAAGTCTTCTAGATTCCTCAATTTCACATTATTTATTTTATGAACAAGAGGACATCTGTATGCCTGTAGCACATTGTGTGATCTTTAAGCCATCCATGTAGAATTGCCATATTTCAACTGCTTATTCTTTAAAACCAGTGCCCATGGTTGGTTTCAAATAAAAAATTAAATCTTATCCATTTTCTTTCTTGTACACCCTTAAGTGAAATGTGAATTTCTATTAAAAGCTGACAAAAAACCGTTGATGACAACAAGAGACTGGCAAGATATTCAACACCTTATCAGTGTTTTGCCAATCCAATCACTTAGGTTAGCTTCCATCTGATGCTTTTAGTCAAAAACAAATCAATTTCTGCTAGACAGGAAACTTTTATTTCACATCACTGGATCCTAAACCATTACCAGTAGTCAATACTCTGAGAGAAGTGAAAAGAAATTGAAGCTTGAAATATGCTGATAATCTATCGTGATAGACGGACACATGTGATGCTTGGGTTATGTGTCGTGTTTTACAAGTTTTTAAAGCATTCTACAAGATAAATTTCATGGGTGTAAACCTTTCAAAAAGGCAGATATGTGAATGTTGTTCAAGTCTGATTTCTCATGGAAATATTAAGTTGTCATTCATTTGACTGTTGAAACAAAGTTCAAGCAGTGCCTTTGTATAAAACCTGGTTGACCTGAACTCTTAACCATTTCTTCATGGTCTAAGTGTGTGGATTTCTTTAGTTAACTTAGCGTCTACCCACTGTAGGTCAATGTGCGCAGCACCACAAAACGCTTCCTCGGGTCACCCAATTTGATTTAGCCTAGTATTGTGTATTGTCCTGTATGGGTATTACTCCAAATATCTTGGTCAAAAAAGATCGCCCAGCAAAAATGACAGGAAGATATCGTGTTTGAGTATAAATTTCAGTCGTTGTTTCGTGAATCAGAATTATATTATGATTTTAATGGCTAATTTTGTGAAAAAATTATGAATTCATGACGTATCAAGCTGTCTTTACTATTTCACTGACCCGTTCCCATATTGCAATACGAACACTACATATATTCCGTTTTATATTGGGCTACTGTATAAAAAATAAGATTTACACCACAGAGCAAAGCCTGTAGGGATTATGGGATATGTAATCAGCTGGCGTTATTACTATTTCGAGCAATCCCATTATTCAATTCGATAGTAAACACAATTACAATTAATATTTTGTGACCGTACAATTAATAGATGTTAATACCACATATTAACACGCAGCATAAGTAGAGAATTATGGGATGTAGACAACACACACGGCATATGGATTCTGTTTTTGCAACCTTGAGAAGGTCAGCCAGTCAGTCTGCAGGTAACATCATAAGCGACGCGGTCAACGATTTCCTAACATACACAGGAATTTTGAACGACTGCGAGTGCATGACCACAAACGAGCCGTATGGCAGTTTTGCAGTGACTTTTGCATTGTGTGTTTGCTTCGGACGTGTGACCCGGGATTGGCTAATGGATGAATCGGGGGTGGGGGGGGGGGGGGGGGGGCGTTATAATTTAAAAATTTTTAATACCATTGAACATACGCGCCATAGCCAGGCGCATCTATGATATGAGTACTCCCTAATCCACCATATCCAACCATCACACCCAGGACCATTGCATATCTGGATCCCAACCATTACAATATAGAGAGACACAATATCGAAAACACGCTACCAGAATCATCTCCCTGAGTTGATTTAACGGTTTTCAAAAGACGAAGAGTGATAAAACTGTCCACACTCAATCAGTTTGTTGTCACCAGGACTCAAATTCTGCATCTCCTTTACTACACGAAAGTACCAAATTCATTGAGCCAACATGGATATCAAAGTAATAATTTGATTCTGATTTTCAGATGACCTGGATGTTTCAGTAGATTTCTTTGAGTACTTTTTATCACTGTTCCCGATCCTGAGAGATGACCCAACCCTATGGTGTGTTTCTGCTTGGAATGATAATGGCAAGGAGAACATGATATCAAATGATGCAGGTAAGGGTTGCCATATTCATCAATAGTTCACCTAAATGGGACCTCAAATTATCCAGCCTGCTCCCAACCCTGCGGGATGACCCAACCTTATGGGGTGTTTCTGCTTGGAATGATAATGGCAAGGAGAACATGATATCAAATGATGCAGGTAAGAGTTGCCATATTCATCAATAATTCATCAAAATGGGCCCTCAAATTAACCAGCCTTTTCCCAATCCTGAGGGATGACCCAACCTTATGGTATGTTTCTGCTTGGAATGATAATGGCAAGGAGAACATGATATCAAATGACGCAGGTAAGAGTTGCCATATTCATCAATAATTCACCTAAATGGGCCCTCAAATTATCCAGCCTGCTCCCAATCCTGAGGGATGACCAAACCTTATGGTATGTTTCTGCTTGGAATGATAAGTGCAAAGAGAACATGATATCAAATGATGCAGATAATATGGTAACACTTAAAGTGTTACCATATTCATCAATAATTCACCTAAATGGGCCCTCAAAATATCCAGCCTTCTACCAATCGTGAGGGATGACCCAACATTATGGTGTGTTTCTGCTTGGAACGATAATGGCGAAGAGAATATGATATCAAATGATGCAGCTGCATGTAAGGGTTGCCATATTCATTAATAATTCACCTAAATGGGCCCTCAAATTATCCAGCCTTCTCCCAATCCTGAGGGATGACCCAACCTTATGGTATGCTTCTGCTTGGAACGATAATGGTAAAGAGAATATGATGGAGGTAAGGATCTTCATTTCCCTTAATAATGTAACTAATTAGGCCCGTGAAATTACCAAATAGCATTGTATTGACTTTAAGACCACATTCTTCTCTGGTTTTGCTTTATGTATTGATAGTTGCAATTAACTTCAAGCAAGTTATGCTCATAGTGCCCCTTTTGTTTATTGTTGAAACTTGTTTAGAAATATTTTTTTTAGATAAAGAGCCACTGGTAACCAAAATATATATGTACCAGTTTATCCCTTTTAAAACTTTTAATGAGATTTTTAACTGAAAGTAAAATGAAATTGAGAAATAAAAACATAATTGTACTTGATTTGAATAATAATCATGCTTCCTTTATCTTCACTTTTATATATTATGAGCCAATTGTTTGAAATAGTAATTTTTGAGAATCCTGTTTTAACGGTAATAACCTACATAAGTGAAAATTGTGTAATCAGAGCTAAAACCCTATAATGTCAATGATATTTATTCTAACTATTTCTTTATTTTCACACAGATTTATTATATCGCAGTGATTTCTTCCCAGGACTAGGCTGGATGTTGCTGAAATCATTGTGGCATGAATTAGAGCCCAAATGGCCTGAAGGGTAAGTCATGTACTAAGCACAGGTATATTTTAGCTCAACCAGTGGCATAGCCGGAAGGGGGAGGGGGGGAGGGCAATTGCCCCCCTTGATGAACATGTCTGGCTACCCCACTGAGCTTAACCTACCAGAGTAAAATGCCAAGATTGATTGGATTAACCTTGTAAGCTAACAACAAATGTAATGTATTTATTAGTGGCATTGCCTGGCTTTCAATATTGGGGGTGTAACAAATTTTAGTGCAAATGAATATCAATTTATGAGACTCAAAAGGTACACCCATACTTTTTTGATGCAGCTTTTAAAAACTGACAAGCCATAAGTGCAGAAACTCAAATTTTTTCAACGATTTTTATTTTTGAACAAATTGTTGCAATTTGTTCAAAATAACATGTCAAATCCATTTTGATTACAATGTATTGACAGAGGTACAAATTTATCAAAAGTTAACAATAAAGAATTATGAAATTCCACACCTCCTCTGGTTACGCTACTCAGGGAATTTTACACACTTGAAGCTGGTCTTCTGTTAGTTATTCAGGTTAGAACTACATGCACCATGCAAACTATTACAGCAGCCATTGAAAGAAACAAATTGAGTAAGTTATAGGAAAGATATTGGAGGTATAATATAATTGCAAAGGTGCATGGTTCCAGGCCTGGAAAAACTGGGTAACTTGGTCACCTGGCGGCCGGGAAATTCAGGAAACTCGCGGGAAATGTATAAGCTTTCAATGCAGGAAATGTGGAAAACTCAGGTATTGGTAACCAGGAACTTTACATTCTTCCAGGCCTGCATGGTTCATTTTTTTCAGGCCTGCATGGTTCACTGATCAATACTAGTCTCCTTTTTAGCACTATTATGAAATGCACCTTGCAACCTCTCAGGCACAAAATCTTGTCGGCGTATACATGTATAAATCATTGCAGCCTGGATCAGTTCCTTGAACAGGTTTTCACATGACCATTAGTATTGTTTTCCCGAAGTTACATGCATTTAAAAATATAGGTTTGGAAAAGCACCCAGTTTTGCTCAAACTAGGTGGTTTTTTTTAGAAAATCAGTGGAAAATACACCAAAATTTGGCATTTCAAGTGCTTTAAAAATGATTTTCCAACCAACCAACCCAACTTTTTCAGAAACTCCACTTGAGGGCAACACACAGCAATTTTTTAGCCTAATGAATAAGTTAAATAATTTGTCATAAGTTTTAATATCTGACAATTTTTTTGACAGCAATAACCATGTGCAAGAAAGATGTTATTATTCTTACACCAATACTGTTTTTTCATCAGCATTATTCTCCAGGCTACCCATTCATAATCATGACGTTTTGTTCATTTGTAGAATTATTTAATTAAGGAAATCTGACATCTGTCACCTTTCATGATAGTGAATAAGTAAAGCTTACAAAAAGAAAGCATGATTCTCGTTAAGACTGTGATCTCTAGTGACATTTGGTGGTACATTGTAAACTGTGATCGTGACTAAGAATCCAGCCTGATCACGCAGTATTGAACGGATAAAGGAAGTCAGTAAATTCCAATGTGAATAGGCTTTATTGTGTTATTAAATTTCCTGTCAGTTAACGATGTGAGCATATTGTAATGAAAGAAATTTATTCATGCTCATTCATTTACATACTCCCATTTGTTTTCTGTGACAATACACTGTCAATTAGTAATCGAAATCATGAATGGTCTACGTGTCACGATTCATTTTTCTTTTTAGATTGTCATCACCATGAGATTTGTGTTGATAGATCCATTTTGTACTTTTATTCAGAGCTTTTTATTGATCTGATTTGAAGCCAAAGTTAAAGCAGTTTCAAGTATAGTAGTTATAGTAGTTTTAACTCTGCAGCAATGTTTGGAAGAATTCTAGTTAAATTGAGATCCTTCCAAACCTGCTGCATTTTGCTTGATTAGTTTAAGGTCTATAACTTATGAACTGTAGAATATGGTGTGTTTATATCATTTTATAGTATCTCATCTATATACAATCCTTGAAGTATGCAACAAGCAATCAGACTATGTTACAAAATCCATAGCATATCCATCGTATTCTACAACATTGTGAGCTGGTAGTTTTGTATTGTGTAAGAGACTAGCAATGATTGATAAGGAATGATTAAGACCAAATCACTGCGTATTAATATTTTTTCTCACATGAATTGTTTATGATTTTGGTGTCATTTTGGACTAATTTTGTTGCTTATACAAGGAGAAACATTGAACATAAGTTCATTTGAATATTCAGCAAGATTTTAACCGTTGCTATGATTTGATAAATATGGACTAATTTACTTCGCCGTATGGTCATATTGGTTTACGTGTGTTAATCGACTGCTTGTTGCATACTTCAAGATTTACAGAGTATATTTGAGTGAGAATGGCAAATATATTTCAACACATCATCCTGATCAGCAGTTACATTGTGCTTGTTGATGGTTGCTAAATGGTTTTTTGCCATCATTGCCACTCACATCCCTGATAATGTTGCTCTCCAAACAGGTGAATCAATCTGAAGTTATCTGCACTTCAAAGGTCAGATGGAGTTAGATTGAAAACTGGTGATCACACGAGCAATCAAGTATGTCCAGCATCTTTTTCACAAACATGACAAGGCTTTAAAAGCCGAGCAAAGGTTGTCACATACATAATTATGTCAATACACAGCACAGACTTTTATTCATATCGGTGATTTGTCATATGAACACAATCTGACTCGATCTGAACTTCTGAAGTACACATTGATCTACATTCGATCAGATTGATGATGCCATGTGGAGCAGCCCATAATTATTATCTTGTCAATAATCCTGAGAAGGATTTTTACTGTATTAGCCTCCTTGCATATGAAAAATCGAGATTTTTAGCAGATAACATGTTCTTGTTAATGTATATTGTTTTACTATACCTCATAAATATTTATAAGGAAACCACGAAATACAATTGGTCAGTTAAAGCTGATGCGCATGACAGCATTATGCCTACTTCCCCCAACGGTGCGTGTAAAGCCCAAGCAGGGAAAAATTGAGAAACTATCGCACCCCTACTTTCGCACCCCTGTAGTCATACATGTATCACTTCTCAGTTGGAAATTCATACGGTGATCGAGAAGAATGGACATTTTTGGGTGATTTTTTGATATGTGTTAAAATCAAATTTTAGTAAAATATTTATGAGGTATAGTAAAACCGTGTAAATACAACATGGTTTATTTCGAGAAGAATTGAAAATTCCTGATCCCTCGGTGTTGGATGCATGTGACCACTTCCCTCCGCTTCGCGTCGGGAAGTAGTCACTCGCATCAAACACCTCGGGATCAGTAATTGTCACTACTTCCCTCGATACCAAGTTGTATTTGTATAATATTGTAATCCCCTTAAACATTAAACAGTCTTGTGTGTTTTTATAGGTTTTTAAATAACATTTATACAATTTGAAATATCTTTTTTCCTGTCCAGGTTTTGGGATGATTGGATGAGGAATCCAGACCAAAGGAAAGACCGTGCCTGTATACGTCCAGAAATATCTAGGACTGACACATTTGGGAAAATAGGCGTAAGCAAGTAAGTAGTGCTTGTATATTTGTTTTCATCGATAAACATAAACTCTTAAAGTCTTATAAGCTTATGTAGTGAAAAAATGCATAGAAGTAAAATCTGGACTTCCTCATTCATAATTACAAGAACAGTAGACAGTGGTAATCAATGTATGCATAAAAGTCATTGATTATTGTATGTGTAATACTAGATCCACAGTTAGACATTTTTAAATGTCTAACTGTTGGGTCAGTCTACATTAAAGATATTATTGCAAATTCATGCACTCCGCGTGTGCTGCGCGTGTCACCTAGCCAATCAGAACGCAAGAATATGCAGTGTGCAGTGGATTTTCACAATGCAGTGCGCTTGTTGCATTCCGGTTTGCGTGGCGGGCGTTTAGTGCGTGTGAATGTTTCATTGTTTTTGTCGGGTGATAATTTATTTAGTTTAGAGAAGTTTTGGATTTTGATGGCCATATTAAAAGCCTTATTTCTTTTCACAAAAGATACAATATTATTTTTCTATCGTGTATAATTAGATTAATAAATTTGCATTCCATAACGCTCGTAAAATAAGACAAAATCAATGCACTTGCGGTAAATTTTGACTGCTGTCCAATGCACTCGGCCCCTACGGGTCTCGTGAATTGGACGCATCAAAATTGACCGTGCGTGCATTGATTTTGTCTCATTTCACTCGGTTATGAAATGCGCATTTATTAACCTATTATTGTTTAAGTGGGCAAAAAAGCTCCACTTTCATATTGTAAAAATTGATTATATAGGTGTTTTGTTCTGTTTCTGTTGTCACAATTTTGCAATGATGAAAGCTGTTTTCATTTCAAGTGTGTGATCACAATAGCTATCTCCGAGGTTCTCAAAAATAGAAAACCTCACTCATGCTTTCCTTTACTGGAAACAAATTGGCTCTTGATGGAATTTATTTACAATAGTAAAAATCCATAATACAGCCTATGGTACGTAGTCTTTTACCAACTTAATGTTGAAGAAAAGACGGGACTACTTAAATTTATCTAAAACATCTGGACTTTCTGTCCATGGTGAAAGATGGATTTACAGTGACCCTTATTGCTCTTCAAAATAGTATAGTCTTAAGGATCAAGGATATCTGAGCACAGGATTGCGTAACACTATCACCCCCTTAAACAGCACAGCATGTTGATGAATCCCTTCATCTGAAGATGTATACGTTCTCATTCATCCAGTAGTAGTAAATATATGAAGTAAATATATCTATAACTGGAACTTATTCTGCCACAAGTAAGGAATCAAGGAAGCCATATGGGAAAGAATTTAGAACCCGACCTTATATAAGAAAGGGGGCTTATGCTGCTGATTATCTCCCGTGTGGGACCGAGCACTTTGTGACGTCACTAGCCATCTGTCACGTGACCAATTCCAAGAATCAGATACCTGTTGAAGACATCTGATTCGCTACGATACATTGTTGCAAAGTAAGTTCTAGTTATAGATTTATTTACTTCATATAATTCCTTCATCCGTTTGATTACAGCAAAAAATGATATATTTCGTTTGAACAATGCCTGTGTATAGGTTGTGTCAAAGTTGTTGCAATCAATACAGCTTATTTATAACAATGCTGTGATGGGTCATTTCGAAAGTGCTTGCATTCTATCCAAAACAGGGCTTCCCTGATGAACCTCAGCACTCTGTATAGGTGTTTGCATACCACTTTGGCTCACTCCACTCTTGCTGCAGCCTCCGGGGGCACCAAGCCTTAATCAGTCCACATCTATACCTAGCTCTGCAAGTTTTGTATGGTTTTTATGTAAGACAAACAAACAAGACAATTACTAGTTTCTTCCTTTTCCAAGGGAATTTCAATTTCTTTACAATTAAAAAATTGCTTTAGTGTTTTCTTACTGATGTTGCAAAGAGAAAATACAGTGTGTTTACAAAGATTCATATTAATTTATTTCTTTATTTTGCAGGGGTCAGTTCTTTGAACAACATTTAAAGTACATCAAGCTTAACAAAGAATTTGTGCCATTTACAAAGAGGGATCTATCATATCTAAAGAAGGTAAGTTTAAAGAAAAGGAAGACTTAATAGGTTGAAAGCCAAATTTGTACATTTAGTTTGCAGTCTATACTAGCTTTTGCAGGTATTTCTCATGTCTTCTCTTTTCATCTAAAATAAAAAATGGGTTTTTTTATTCTTTAAAAAAGCAAAATGATATTTTGATAATGAGTTTGGTCTTAATATCAAATTTCTGTACAAAACTATGATGCTATACAATTATTTTCATTGAATTATAATGTAATTTGTTGTAAGTTGGATCATCTGATGCTCCCTCATTAGCCAAGTTTCTCCTGAAATAGGTGTCCACCTTTTGTCTAAAGTAGGACCATTAAGAGACACACATCCCATCCCTTTCTATGTCAGTGCAGTGTCCTTCTGTCTTCTATATCGGTGTTAGTGCAGTACCAAACCCTCTCCCTGAGTTCCTAAACTATCCAAGATTATTTTGCAAGGTATTTAAAGGTGCAATTCATGATTTTGATTTGCCAAAAACTCACCTCTTTCTAGCTAAATAAAAAGAAGAGTACACTATAAATATTTACTGAAAATTTAACTTGATTCCGGCCATTCGTTTCTAAGTTACAAGCTTTTTAGCATTTTTAAAATCCCAATAGGCTACTGTGTTATAATTAATGCCGGGGCCCCGACAATAATTAGAAAATGACACATTTTCTCACTTTTCTCAAAAACGCAAGCACATATGAACGAATGGTTTGGGGATTGTAACATACACCAGTTGAGGATTCTTATAAGCTAAAAAACTCCATTTTGATAGTGGTGACCTTGAGGGTGAAAAGTGGATCATAAATTGCCCCTTTAATGGAGCATAATGCTCTGTGCTGCTTGTATGAAATTTGAATTATGTTGATGTATAATATACTTTGTATATTGTTAATCATCCATTCAAAGTATAAAGTTATAAAATTATTAGTAAAATATTGGACTTGATTGCTAACTTGCAAATTGTTTGGAGTAGAGTTGGTAGGTATCAATTAGCAAGTGTTGTTTAAACCAACACTGAAGAATTTATGTACGTTCACAGAGGATGTTGCCATTTTAGACCGGGAGAAAAAATTGTTTGAGAGAGGAGTCCAAGAAGCCATCTGGGAACGAGTGGAGAGTCCATCTCTCAACAAGCACGGGGGACTCAGATTCCAGCTGTCACATGCCTGGGATCAATCACTTAACAACATTCCTTGCCAATTGAAACCTACCAACACTACTCTAAACAATACCACCAATAATTCATCTTTGCAGTTGCCATGAAGAGGTCAAAACTGTTTGGATGAAAATTTGCAAGTTTTATAAGGGGTTGCTTCAAACCTCGACTGACGGTTGTCTGTCGGTTCTTGCCGGTTGGCTTTTGTTTATTCTGGATGAACCAGCCAGAACTTCCGGTTGAGTTTTGAAGCGGGCCCCTAAGTAAATGTTGAATGATATGTGCTAATATTTCCTTTCATTGTTTCTCCACAGGATATATATGATGAAGCCTTCAGGGATGAGGTGTATGGTGCACCTGAGGTGAAACTAAGTGATGTACAGAAGTCACGAGTGCAAGGCCATGGGCCAGTCAGAATAACATATTCAACCAAAGAAAACTTCAAAACATTTGCCAAAGCTTTACATATTATGAATGACTTCAAGGTGAGATATTAATGTTAAATAGTGTGCTTGTCATGGATACATTTTGAAACTGTGACATTGTTAAGAAACTGCTTCATCTTCAGTGTCATGAGTTAGTCAGTGCTGTCTTTTATTAGACATGTTTATATATTTAAAACCTGAGATGAGATAATTTTTTTTTTTTATTCCATAAAGGTGGTTTCAGACTAGCTGTCGTAGCCGCAGACGACCAAACATTTGCAACTTATAGTTGTTGTACTAAAGCACAACACATTTGTATATTACTGCAACGGTCTGTCACAAGAAAAGTTGAATTTATTCCAACTCAAAATATCATGTCGTTGCGACCATCATGGCAGGGTAATCGATATATCGGCTTGTCGTACAGCAAGCAGATGCGACCCGGTCGAGTTTGCACACTTTGAAATTTTGACGTCACGCTGGTCGTACGACCACACGACAGGCAAGTCTGAAATCAGCTTTTGCCAGCACTTGTCATCACTTGATATGCAATTTTTACATGCAGCATTAAGAGAAGTAGGCCTTAAAATTTCAAGACTGAGTATCAACCGATTTTGCAGTGATAAAATCGTTAACTCTGATCGCACCCTTACCCTTTGTAAATTCCTTGATTTGGCAATTTGGTGACTTGATTTTTTTTTTTCCTGGTATCATGATTGGAAGTCAATTTGTAGCAAACGTCTATGATCCAGAAACAATATGCTTAGTAAGTCTATAGACAGTAAGTTAGTGGCTGGTTGATCTATAACTCTCTGTGCTAATAAGATTTAAAACTAGTTTGATGGACTACTATTGTTGATGTAATAACTATATTCTGGAAACCAGGTACTATGCATGTGCATGAGAATCTTGAATTACAAAATCCTAATAGTTATTCAGACCTGACATGATAATATTTTTTTTAATTTCATGCTAATTTTTCCTATATCTTGTGCATAGATTTGTTTTTAATCACATTAACTCAATAAATCACATCAATTCTTTATCTTTTTTCCACAGTCTGGTGTACCAAGGGCCGGATATCTAGGAGTAGTTAGTTTCATGTACAATGGACGTCGTGTCTATCTAGCACCCCCTAGGAACTGGAAAGGTTATGACCCCAAATGGAGCTAACGATTTGTATTGGACATAGGAATATTATAGTTTGTATATGCCAATGATTTTTATATAAATCAAGATAAACTTCACTATCTACCAGTAGTATGGCAATTGCTCTTGAAGATGATTTTGTCCAAGGTACAGAAGGACCTTCTTATTTGAGGACTTCCTCACAAACTGCAATGGGGGACTTCCTCACAACCTCCCATAGGGGACATTCTTACAGTTGCATTTTAGGACTTCTGCAGTAGTTACAATTGATGGCTTCTTCAGTTAAAGACTTCTTCAGGATTTGCAATCGTTGGCTTCTACAATAGTTGCAAATAACAGCAATGTATGTGTTCAAGGACACTGATCGTTGCCATGAATCATCATATCATTTCTCAGAGACTAATAATGACCATGTGATCATGGCTGAAATACTGAGTGTTAAGATGTGGTTCATCAGAGAAGCTGGTCAAAGTCTATATACTGTGAGGATTGCACTAAATGTTGCTGTATTTCCAGTGATTTATGAGAAATAAGTGAACATTCCTGATAAGAGTGAAAGTTGGGAAAAAATAGGAGGTAGAGTGGTTTTATCAGAGTTACCAAACGCAGTTGCCATACGGCCAACATTTTATATTAAGTATTGTGAAGCATGTCTTGATCATGTTTTTATATATCTCTGAGTCATTCCTATATATTATATAGTGGAACAATGCAATGGTACAAATAAGTAAGTCATTGTACAATTAAAGGGGGAGTTTTTTTTGAAGATTGATCTTCAGAAAAAAAATTGGTCCTCGGGGGTAATTTCTGTAGAATAGAAAATGAAACCAAATTGGCATTCAATTCTGTAGGTTCAATGCATTCATCATGAGTGTAAGAAAGTCATATCTGCAATAGCTGCCATCTTGTATTAATTTGAATTGCACAATGTATAATGTCCCATCTTGCATCAGTGTTTTTGAAATGGTTACCACTTCAAGAGCCACTGACATATGAAAGAGGAATTTGGAGCATTTTTTTGCATTCTAGTATATAAGGACTTAAATATGACATATGGCAGCCATTGCAGATACAACTTTCTTGCACTCACATGACGATCTGTAGTAGCAATCATCAAATGACAAAGTAAGACTTTTCCATGTCATATGTTAAAATGTCTGTAAAAGCAGGTGAGTTACATACAATGTGAGTAAATGTTGACATATGATAAAAGTTGAGAGTCGATATATGTAGGGTATATGCTACATGAATGAATGAAGAGTTCCTACAGTATGCCTGATTTTGGTGATCAAAATGATGCTAGCTGCACAATTTGCTTTTCTCTGTTAGAATTATCTATATTTTTTTTCTTTGATTATTTTATGTTTATTATTGGACATTCATTTCACTATTTTAGAATTATATGAATTGTAGTTCGTCATGTCGTATCTGCCTTTTGTCATTAATTTTTGACTGCACACCCTATAATCTCCAGTCTTGGGTCAGTGGCTCTTGAAATGGTTCTTCAGGTGACACAAGAACCATTTCAAGAGCCACTAACATAAGGCAGAGAAATTAACACAAGGCAGCCATTGCACGGATACGACTTTCTTGCACTCGCATGACGACTGTTGGTACTTAAAGGTAAATGCACAGTAAGAAACTATAGATGTGTTATGAGTAAGACCTTTAAGGGTTCAGATAAGATATTGAAACAGCGCTATCTTTAAAGTTTAAAGTTGGTTTCAAGACTATTGTGTTGCATTCATGTTAAAATTGAGTATTTTATTCAATCGTTATGATAAAACTGTTTGCCTTGCCATTGTAAATTAGGACAACAGGAAAGAAGCAAAGATGATTTCTACCATTCTATTTCTTCTGTGCATCAAATGTATGACAGATGATGGCACAATCATGTTTTTTGCTTCCCGTATGTTTTTTAGGTTAATTGTACTTGAACTGGGTTCAAAAGTCATTAAGTGGCAGACTTCGTCATATAGGCGAGCGCGGACATCCAGGCGTTTTGTTTACATCTGGGACACTTTTCCGACTAGCAGGGTGAAAACAATTGCAGAATCCCCATTCAACTCAATGGAGAAAATTATGGCTTTTAGAAATTTTGATTGATTCTAGCAAATTGTTAAAATATTTTGATTCCAAAATCATGTGAGATGTGTGGAATTCAAACCACAACAAGATGACAAACTCCTCACCATTTCACAGATTTCCTTCTCGCTAAAAAAATAATAATAAAGGAATGCCTTACTGAAGTATTGATTGTTTTCACCGCGCAAGAAGTTCAGCACAAGTTATTTTTAGACCACTGTGCTGTGTATGACGTTGGTCCGCTTTCGGCTATATGTAATAGCCTTTCAATTAGACTTGGTACATAATGATCCAAGATTTAAAATATTTAAAGTGTTATTATAAAAATAATATTATTATAAGTTGAAATTGCATCAACATAATTTTGTAGAACTTTGGTCTTTTAAAGCAAATGTGGGTTGATTAGGCGAAATAAGCAGAAAGTTACAAATGAAGATCATGAATAAATGGACTTTGAACAAAAAATATGGTTAAAAATGTCAAATGTTATTTTTTGACATTAAACAAAGTCATGCGTCAGTGTTTAACTATACCTGAAGTGATCACATTTACTATCATACACTATAGTAATCAGCTTTTATTTAATTGTGCATTGTTATCAGATAGAGTGTAATTTTATGCTTGAACTTTG
>JXSR01S018335.1:452055-463313 GCA_000969725.1 Ophiothrix spiculata
AAAGACAGCAGTTCACATTTAAGTTCATTTTATTTCAGAGTAAGTTTGTTTTTATATGTATAGATCCAGTAATTTTAATATAAAAATAGTACTGATTCGCAATCAGAAATTCACAGTGAATTTACACTTTACACAGTTTCATATTGTAAGCAGCAGGAACTGTTTTAGTAAATATCTAACTTTTTTTCCTTGTTAAAAAACTCGTGACCGTGAATGTAGTTTCATTATGCGCTGGCCATGCTTGCAGTTACGATAACTTATAATAAGGAGATAAGAATGACCTGTCACATTGAAGGACATAACTTTGTACTATTTTAGTGAATAAAATAACAGATTCTAAATTGTAGAAGAACGTTCTATACCAGAATCATCGACATACGATATTTGTTTGAAAGGACAGTAGGTTTAGCCTGGGTAGTTAAGCGGGTAACCAGGCTGTGGCATTACCGTAATTTTCGTCGGATAATCCGCTCGGCGTATAATCCGCAGGTACTCAAAATAGTTAGAATCAAAATCAATGAATCAATTAAAATCTCTATGATACCATTTGGAAACATGCATAGCAATGAATTATCTATAAAATACGCGCTAATACTAATAGTTTTCTTATCATCAAAAGTATGATCGAAATTGGAATAGAATTGTAAAATTAATTAGGAATATTGCACCCCAGGTATTGCACCAACTCACCACCCCCTGAAGTCCTTAATTTAGGACAGAACTCCCCTTGCAGTGTTGAGTCGAATATTTTTAAATCAAAGTGTTGTAAAGCCTTTTGGTCAGCTTGATTACCAAAACAGAAACCAAACGAGTATAATTTATAATGAAACCAGTCTCTTCTTTCAATACGTATTTCAACAATAACGTCACTACGCACTTTTATTATTTGTCATATTAGATTTACATCCTGTAAACAGGTTTAATAGTGATTGAATTTGACATTTTCGCATTAGAATTTGTCCTCGCTAAATACTTTTTCATAAAACACATTACTACGAATACTGTATGTTGAAAACATGATCTAATTATTGAATATATAATGTACATATAGAGTGTATTCTTAATATTTCGATATTTGGTATTTCTCATGACGCGGTTTCTGAAGGGGAGGAGTCCCTTGCCAAATATCAGAAGTGATGCTCTTTTTGATGTTATTTTAAGGATTCATTAAAGAACATAATATTTTCTTAATCCTTGCCATCAGTATCCTCGTCATATACCACCAATTCATGTCCTCTCCAAATAATTGACGACATCACCTCTGGCAAATTGTTCGATAACCATCTTGTTTTTAAATTTCACAAATAGACAAACGACAGATACGAGAATTTGTAGAATCGTTTGAAAACAGTATTAAGTTTTGAATATCATCATCTAATCTCCAAGTTCATGAAATAGTTAATCATCTCTGGCAAACTGTTAAGTAGTCTTCGTTAGTGTTTTTAAATTTCACAACAGACAAATCATGACAGATACGAAAGTTTGTAGAATCGTTTGTAAACAGTGTTAAGTTTAGAATATCATTCATTCGCTCTAATCTTGCTTTTCTTGTATTGGTTTTTAATATATCGTCTTTGAGAGAACCACGTAAAGAGCTTCCAAACTAATTCCATTGACAGTCATAGTTTTTTCCCTCGAACAATACCAGAGTGGAATGATCTCAATCCAAGTACCATAAATGCCATAAACCAGGAATCCTTCAAATCTGCCGTTTTAAATGAAATTTAACTTATTTTTTCGTCGAGTCGTGACATTTTTTTCTTCTTCATCAACATACGCCGTTTCATTGTCTCAATTAGATATTGCGTTTTGCAACGTTATTGAGTATTTTGTAGATGTAGAGTAAATGTCCTCACAAACGGCACGAACCAACTGAAGATGCTTCCTCTTGAAAACGTTTCGACGACGATCACAAATAGACACGGAGGCATAAAACAACACCGTATTTTGAACATTTCTTTTGCAGTCTGCACAACTCAAAAGTCCGTGACATCAATAACAATTTCATCACGAAGCATCTGGACAACGAAGTCTCTTGATCGATTCATTGCTACCCGTCGCTTCAGATTGCATCTGTGCGTATTACTTCTTCTATCAATACATTGTTCGCACACATTCTGACTACAGGATTCGCACACATGAGTACTAAGTTTATTCTGGTGCTTGCTGCACATTGTTGGCACTCTGACAAGTCTTTGGTTCACGGTCCCGCCAAATTTACGATTATACGCATCAAGCGCCTTCAGTTGTTCTTTTAAAGACTGTATCTGAAGATGCGTTTCTGTACATTGTACGCATAATATGTTTTCTGAGTCGAAATGCGTGAATGATTGCGATGCATCAATATTCTGACACCTAGTACACTGTTGCAAATACGATCCTGATTGTGACTTTGGTTCCAATAATGGTGTTATTTCTTCGTGCGTTCTGGTCCCTATTTGTGATAATGTCTTTAAGATGCTTCTCACTCTCCTCACAGAGTCCCTTGTCTTCTCCATTCTGATAGTTTCAGGTGACATTATCACTGACATGTTGATATAAGGTAATATTGTTTTCTGTCAAATTCGTTATTTGTTTTTACTATTAATATTAACCGCCTCTCACTTAATATATGAAACTGAAGCCACTCATTATCTTTATTTGGAGGTTACTGTTAGTGTTTCCCTACGATTTTCCGGTCTAGTTAGACCATCTGTCGGAAATGGGTCAATGTGACTGATTGTTTGAAACCAGGGGAACCAGTCTTTCACTAACTTTTTCCACAAAAGGTAAACACGTGTCGTGCAACTATGTGCATTCTTTAAGTGACATTCAGTTTAACTGAATGTATGTCAAACATCCTTTCATTAATGACGATAGTTTCCTGTAGTTTTTAATCTTTTGTAAGAACATTATGTGGTGAACATTTAGTTTTCCTATTTGCTTTAAAGTTGTTATTTGGACATAACTTGTTACTAATGATGGAAAACACTTTTGTGTTTACCTTCTTACACGCCTAAAAAGCGCATCTATTGTGGAGGTCTTCCTATATGACGCCAGAGCTGATTGGCGAGTGCCCTATCCCAAGTGCCCTATCCAAGGTTATGAAGTTCGAAGTTGTTACAAAAAGAAATAATCTGCCCAATGACATCACTGAAATTCAGAATATCGTCCTCTAATCAAAATATTCCGGTCGCCATGATTACCGTAAAAATAATTTATTTAGGTGGGTTAATTTCGGATTTTACAATCAAAATGAACGTATCCATATATAATTTGCAACTTTCAGATTCAACTTCTCCGTACGTCAACAATTATCCTAGTTTAGTAGTATAAAATCTGTTGTAAATATCTCATTAAAGTCTCTGTCAGACATCACCGTATAGAGACTAAACGTACGAATTACGTACAAAAGTTTCACATATTAAACGTGTGCTAAACAGACCACCACGGTATGAATAATAAATTAAATGTATGCATAACGGACAAACCGTATGGATAACGCATGAACGCATGAACGTACTGCTAACGAACACATGACGAACAATAATGTATGAACCAAAACAATAGTGGGATTAATTACGTTATGCATGCGTTGTGCTCTTAGTACGGTGGTGTGTGACAGAACTTGAAATACAAGCGTTTTGATTTAAATCAGTTAACAATTTTGTTAATCAAGCGAAGTATCTATTTGTTCTCACCCTATAAAAGAGACCTGACAATTAACGTACAGTAGATCGTCATGTGAGTGCAAGAAAGTCGTATCTGCAATAGCTGCCATTTGTCATAAATTTGGGATTACACATTCTTGGGGCAGTGGCTCTTGAAATGGTTCTTCATGTGACACCGTCACCTGAAGAACCATTTCAAGAGCTACTGATATAAGATAGGTAAATTTTGAATCGTTTTTCTCATTCTTGTGACAAGGTGTTGAATAAATATATCTTAGGGCAGCCATTGCAGATACGACTTTCTTGCACTCACATGACAAGATGATCCCCTGGTAGAAATTAAGTACAATTCTAGTACAAATTGAGTACAATTATAGTACAAGATTGGAATGTACACATTTGGAACATCATTCGAGTACATTTTAAGTACAATTCTAGTACAATGTTTGTTGTTCTAGAACTGTACTTTAGAGTGTTCTCAAATGATGTTTCAAATGTGCATATTCCAATCTTGTATTAGAGTTGTCTCGATTTTCTCCAGGGGATGGTCTATTGTCTTCTACGAGCGAAAGCGAACTCTCACTGCAGAGTGTCAGATCTCTGAAACATGCCAAACCTCAATTAACATTTCCAGAATCAAGAGCCATTGCTCCAAGAAGAAGGTCCATTTTTTAGCGAAGTAAGGACAGATGTGATGTCTTCATCCGCTGATCCTGAGATATATAGATATGCGTTCTTGCCCTGAGGTGTTTGGTTGGTTTGGTGCGGATGTTTTCTTTTTTAACAATTGACATTCAGAGTACATTTATCCAAGTTGCAACAAAATCTGCAACGCCTTAATCCATAAATTTTGCCAAAACAAATTCATAAAGTTGGCAGTAATCATTTTCTTTAATCCATTGTACATTCCACAATATAAAATTTTCCACAATATAAAATTTTTAAAAACACAGAATTGTGCTTTAAGTCTCACACACTATTCTCTGGTAAATTAATAATTGGTGAATTAATTATCTATATAGACCAAAGATTAGTTATAGTAGGCCTGTTCAAATGTTCATTCCGTGTATGCATAACAATGTATTTTGTAATCTGTTGTGAAATATTTTGTTAACCCATTACTGATTCTATTCACTGGAGTATTATAAATGGTAGCCTAGTGAGATTAAGAGAGTAAGGCCCAAACCATAGTCTGCCTTCCAAAAAAATTTTCGCTACCAAACATTTGGTCGCGACGTCAAAATGACGATTGACTTCCAATAAAATAACTTCAACTTCAAGCGCATATCCTATCGGTAGTTAGATTGTAATATGTACCCTTTATGCAGCTTCCCATATACTAGGTGGGGGTACACTATGATGGACAAATCTGGTGACAGTTTTAAGTGCAGGAAGAAGACCGGAGTACCCGGAGAAAAACCGGCGGAAGCGAGTATGGACTGAAAACCAATGCACATACAGCGCCGGGCCTGGGGATCGTACCCACGACAGTGCAAAGCAAGGGAAGTACCGATGCGCTAACCCGCTTCCCGTTCATTTAGGGTTCACCATTGATGAAAGCCTTTCCTGGAATGAACAAGTTAATCAACAAAAAAGCTGCTTTTAGTTTATACCAATTACGAAAGGCTAAACAAGTTCTTCAGTAGTAAGCCCGGGGATTTGGAAATTTTTGAATAAATTTGCATGTATGAATATTAATGAAGTGGGTGTAGCCTAATTTGCATAATGATGAATATAAATGAGATGGCCGTGTCCTAATTTACATATTTGATGAGAAATAGAGTATTTTAGGCGTAATGTAGAGTATTTTGGGTGTTTTTGTGTATATTTGGTTATATTGGGTACATTTTGGTCGAAGACAGGTTGACTATTCAATTATTTTGGATATAATGTATTGGAGAGTTTGTGATGTATAAATTGGAGTTTTGGTGTCAAAATAGGGTAAAATTTGAGGAATTTTTTTTTTTTTGGGGGGGGGGGTAAATTGAGCGTGATGTTGTTGAGTATTTGGATGTTTTGGGTAAAGAAGTGGAAATTTTGGTCAAAACGGATAAACTATACGAATATTTTGGTGGAATGTCGAGTTTTTGTAAATTTAGAGGTATTTTTTAGCAAACTTTGGGTAAATTGAATAAAATATGAGTTATTTTGGATAAATGTTTGGTTTTTACGAATTTTTGGGGTATTTTGTGTTACTGTAGGTGAAAAATTAGTAAAATAGAGTATAATTTAGTAATTGATTCGACGTGATTCGAATACGAAACCTTCTGATTTGGAGTCAGACGCGCTACAACCGTTTTAAGATAGAACCACGAACTTTTCGAACTACAGTCGAACGCTCTACCGATTAAGCTACTTGGGGGCGACAAAATAAATGAGCAACAAGCACGACAAATGACCTTTTCTCAGAGTACTTTTATTGATTCTCACTAGATTCTCACTAGAATACGGAAGGGGGCATCGGGATCGGGTTTCTCAGCTTGGTTCTCCTCCATCTTTCCCTCTTCATCGACGCCATCCTCATCCTTTTCATCCGCTTCGTAGATGAATAAGCCATCAAATTTACGGTTTAGGTGAAACCTACGTTATGCTACACGAACACTCCTGTGAGAATTAAAGTTTTTAAATTTCAAACAACTTTAATAGAAATAATGCCTTATCCTGAGTACTTCTCTGACGGACAACGAAGGCGGAACACCGGATATGTTTGGCGATGATCCTCTTGATAGCTATACAGTCGTCGTCTACTTTCTTCAAATCGGTCGAGATATCATCGTGCTCTTCGACATCGTCTAGGTGTATTTGGCGCCACAAAAAAATCGACGTACAGGTCGACAAAACGCTTCTTAACTTGCCAGGTAGACCTCTCGTGAGCCTTCTTCTTAGCTTTGACCTCAGCCATGCCTTTGCTGACGTATTTATCGTATTTTACATTTCTATATTCCTCGGTGTCGTTCATAGCCTCTTCTAATCATTGTTGGTAGGCTGGGTTATAGATATAATCTTCTTCATTCTCCTCCTCTCTCTCTCCTCCTCCCCCTCTTCCTTCTCTTCTTCCTCTTCCTCCTCCTCCTCCTCTTCATCTAATACCATCGCTATCAGCTTCCTCTTCGTCGGATTTGCTTTCACTTTGCCCTTCCTCGGGGTCTTCGTACGTGAATAAATCATCTAGATTGTGCAGGTGTTTAGCCACGATCCTCTTGATTGCTTTTCTTCTCGCCGCCGTTTATTTTCTCCATGATTTCACTAAAAAATTAAGTCTTTCGGATGCAAAGCCCAGATGTCATCTAGGTGTTTCTCTCAACACAAATGACCGGCGTACCTGTCGATGAAAAGATCCTTGACTTTCCACAAAACTTTTTCGTTAGCCTTTTCCCCGGCCGCCTGTTCATCCATGCCCTCTCTGACGTATTTTTCGATTTTTTCTTTTCTCGATCATAGCGGCCTTGAGCCAGGATTGGTAAGCCGGATTGTCATTCACAACTTGAAGTTCATCACCCTTTTTACTTTCGTCGTCCTTTTCAGACTTCTCCTCCTCCTCCCCCTCTTCCTCCTATATCTCCGCGTTACTCTCTCGATCCATTTCTTCTTCTTCGGATTCGGGATCATCGATGCGTTCATCGTCATCGTCTCGCTCATTGCTGACGTCCATGGGACCGTGGGTATTTTTCAAATGTCTCTGTAGATTGAAGCGCCTATTAAAACTCTTGTCGCACCGGGAACACGCGTGACGAGGCATGCTGGAAGAGATGTTTTACTGCTCTTGTTTATTCGTCAACCGCCAAGTTATATTCTATTTTACTCATTTTAAACTAGATTTACCCAAAAACGAGAAAAAAATCCTTTCATTAGGCTCAAAATGTTCCAAACTGTGATATATTTCCTTAAAAATAGACTAGAAACAACTCGAAACGTTTAAAAATGAAATTAATTACCTATAAAATTAGGCTAAAAGCGCTCCACACTGAGAAAAAGTACTCTAAAAATACCATAAAACATGTTAAAACGCATTAAATTAGGCTCAAAATTTTCACAAACGAGTTAGATTCTCTTAAATTAGATCCAAAACACGCAAAAATCTTGCAAAACATAATCAGTTTTATTCAAAATCTCCCAAAGTGTCCCAAAACGAGATAAATTATCCTAAAATGTTGTAAAAACTATTAAAATAAGCTCAAATTGCCCCAGAACTCTGATTCATACATCACAAACACCCATAAACTAGACATTCAAGTCAAAATATTCGTATAAACAACCAAATCTCCCCAAATTTTACTATATTTTATTCAATTTTAAACTATATTTGTCCAATCTTATCTTAAAACTCACAAAAAAACTCAAATATCACGCCCAATTTTCCCAAATTATACTAATTTTTTACTTTTTTATAACCAAATTTTACCAAAAACGCGCAAAATTTAACCGCTTCCGCTAATGCTTTCTTTATTCAAATTTGAACTTTCACGCCATCCGCCATTTTGAGTTTTTAAAATTTGAATTTTCCCGCCCAATCTCCATTTTGAATTTTTCCGTCCAATCGCCATTTTGAATTTTTTAAATTTGAATTTTCCCGCCAGCCGCCATTTTGAATTGTTCCCATCATGCCTCAAACCGGAGGTCCCGGTGTACTAAATGCATGCCCTTACTAATTTCTTCCAAGAAACATTATGCTTATTGCAAACATTCAAGTGGCAATTAACTGTAGAGATTGACTCCATATAGAATTAGGAATGGTTTAACTAATTTGTTAACAAAAGCAAAAAGCTTTTGTTATGTTTTGCTAAAGATTTGAATATTTCGATTGGCGTGGAACCATGGAGATATCTTCTAGTGAGACTAGCAAGTGGGCTAAAGATCACTTGATTTTATCGCATGTGGTTTGTTGAGTGCAATTCACCTTTTAAACGGTTCTTCTAATTTGTTTTTGTCATGTTTGTATCACTTTGAAGTATAGAGTTAACAGCACAAAATGTTTGTATAAAGTAGTCTGACAAAACATAGACAGAATATAATTTAATTCAATCTTTCTAGTTTTAAACACCCTGTCCATTCCCTCTCAAAAATATAAACAAGTGTTAATAGATATGCGTCCTTGCTTTTCTAGATTCATACTCGCCTTTCTTTTTAATTTTCTAGTTCTAGGTAATGGATCCCGTAAGTCAATGGTGATTATAATTTTTTTTTTTCTTGCATTTCGATGAAAGTTTACTGTGAATAAATTGTACATGAGTTTTGACCTTCTGGTCGCTATACACAAAGACCATGTGCTTGCTTCAACTTAATTGAAATATAAGATTCCCTGTAGAAATATGATAAAGTATGATAACATATTTCATTTTAATTATTGAAAAGAGAAGTTTTCTACCTTTCACTTCCGGTGCACTGTACCTGTCATTATTATGTTTATGGTTTATTTCTTCCGCTATATCATAAAGGCAATTTCGGAATTCCCCAGAAAATGAAACACATTGGATCTTCCTGGTTTCAATTACTTTAAATAGCTCAATTGTTTCCTCTTTCTTTGCCATGAAAGCATAAATTTGCGAAGTTGTGGGTTTCATCTATGCATTACACTGCATTATATAAAACCATGTTGGTATAGACTTACTGATTTACTTCAGTTCCATTTTACAACGTTTGCTGGGACAACAAACAGGAAAGTTTTTTGATTAAAACATACATTTCTTCTTATCAAAGTATGTATAGAAACTTTTAAATTAAAATGCAGCCGATTCATTCAAGACCATGTCGGTTATGGGACTCTACCGTGATGTCATCTTCCTTTAGGACTCTGCCTAAGATCATCTCCATCTTAACATATCTGGTCTTCGTTTGCTCCATTCAAGTGTATGGTAATAGTGTAACAGTGAATAAGTATATTGGAGAAAGCGTAACATTGTCATGTTCAGGATACGTGTACTTTGGATATCCAATAAGTTGGTACCGCCGAGCAGATGACCTTTACATAAGTACTGATGGCGAGATAAATTTACATTATGTCCATCTTAACATGAGAGATCGTGTGTCAGTGAAATGTCAACGGGATCAATATGGAACGGCACAAGACAATTGCGAACTCACGATTAATCCTGTGACCCTCAGTGACAGTGGAAAATATGAGTGTGTTTATTATTCCAAAGTTGATCAAATATATTTCACCATCGGTCATGTCAGCTTAAATATTAGTACTGGAAATCTTCCATCTGATGATTCACCGGAGTGCAAAATGGTCAAAACTTTGCCAGACAATAGTTATATGCAAGTACATTCGCCTTCAATAGGAGACGCAATTTACCTGCGATGTAGCGTTAATGCAGACACTACTGTCCAACCTAATTTTGTTTGGACACGTAACAGAGAAACAACCTTAATTATGTTCAAGGCACGAAGCTTACAAACAGGGCAAATAATTCTACATGAAACAGACGTTGGCATAGAATTTGAGTGTGTCATGACTCACCCAGGTTTATCTGAACCCCGTACGTGTACCATTACTCCACTACCAATGCTACCGACTACAACACTGACACTGACAACGTCTGCTAGTCCCACTCCCGGTCCTACTACTACTAAACCACTTGTGCCTGCCACAAATGAACCCGATTTAACAACGACTGATGAGAACAAGATGAATATTAATCCCCCAAAGGAGTCCCAGCCCAATGTGAATACCCAATCCTTTCTGTTACCCGTAATTGCAGCAATACTTAGTTTGGTTTTCGCTGTTGTCATCATCACTTTAATAGTGATGATTATCAAGAGGCGTAAAAAACGAGACATTTCCTCAGAGCCTCAAACGAATTCTAACCAAGAGCACGATTCAGCAGTTGCGGAATATGCTGCTGTAAGTGTCTCTCCGAATACTGAATATAAGACAAGTGGTATCGATTCTGGACAGGTTCAATCAAAAACTCAACTCAAGATGACTCATTGCAACTCCACTGAAAGTGTGGATGAAGAAGAAAGCAATTCCCAACCTTTGTATGCTAAACCTGAGAAAAGAAAGAAGGCAAACGATATAGGTGGTCGGGCTGATTCTAACTACCAAATGGAGGAGGACGACGAAACGTGCACGATGTATGCAAATGTGAATAGACCTGTTGACGTTAGCGCGTCTTTGGAATGTAGTACCGTGGAAGAACAAGAAGGACTTATGTATGCAGATTTGGATCTTTCCAAGGGACCTTTATCTAGTAATGCTAGTGTGCCAATGAACCCTGACGAAACTGTCTACGCTGATATCCAAAGATCATAATGAAATACAAATTGCAGCCTAGTAGAGGTTAAAAAGCTAAACCAGAACAGACGAATGTTCGAAAAGCTGCGATATTTATTTATACAACCTTCGTCTTAATCTAAACTGGGCAACACCTATCAGCAAATGGATTGTTATATTTCCTAATAGCTCCTCAGTGTGCTCGGGTTGACGAGCCCAAGGATATAATCCGTCGTATGACGGAGTTCTTCCACAAGACCACACATTACAAGCTATCTCAGACAAAATGAATCAATTGCAGTCTTTAGGTTACGAGGAATCCACATGCTCAGGAAAATGTGAATCCTAACTATTTTTTAATCATGAAAAGATAAATAGTTTCCACTGCCTTT
>JXSR01S018335.1:463363-480987 GCA_000969725.1 Ophiothrix spiculata
GTTTGGTTTTCGCTGTTGTCATCATCACTTTAATAGTGATGATTATCAAGAGGCGTAAAAAACGAGACATTTCCTCAGAGCCTCAAACGAATTCTTACCAAGAGCACGATTCAGCAGTTGCGGAATATGCTGCTGTAAGTGTCTCTCCGAATACTGAATATAAGACAAATGGTATCGATTCTGGACAGGTTAAATCAAAAGCTCAACTCAAGATGACTCATTGCAACTCCACTGAAAATGTGGATGAAGAAGAAAGCAATTCCCAACCTTTGTATGCTAAACCTGAGAAAAGAAAGAAGGCAAACGATATAAGTGGTCGGGCTGATTCTAACTACCAAATGGAGGAGGACGACGAAACGTGCACGATGTATGCAAATGTAAATAGACCCGTTGACGTTAGCGCGTCTTTGGAAGGTAGTACCGTGGAAGAACAAGAGGGACTTATGTATGCAGATTTGGATCTTTCCAAAGGACCTTCATCTAGTGATGCTAGTGTGCCAGTGAACCCTGACGAAACTGTCTACGCTGATATCCAAAGATCATAATGAAATACAAATTGCAGCCTAGTAGAGCTAAACCAGAACAGACGAATGTTCGAAAAGCTGCGATATTTATTTATACAACCTTCGTCTTAAACTAAACTGGGCAACACCTATCAGCAAATGGATTGTTATATTTCCTAATAGCTCCTCAGTGTGCTCGGGTTGACGAGCCAAAGGATATAACCCGTCGTATGACGGAGTTCTTCCACAAGACCACACATTACAAGCTATCTCAGACAAAATGAATCAATTGCAGTCTTAAATGACAATAAACAAATAATAAGTTTTATGTATAATCATGCATTTTCTAATAATAACGGAAGCTGTGATGAATGTTTGGTGGTTAATCCGTTATTGATTAGTAGATGCAATGGAATTAATGTAATCACAAAGACGTGTTGCACAAAGTATTTGGTATCTCAGAAAGAACTATAAACTGACCCATTCAAAGAATATTTTATGTGGTTGATATTTTCAACGATTTTACAAATTAGATAACGGCTAGACTGTTTTCTTTGTGTGAACGAAATGTTCCGTTAAATCGTACTTCCGTGAACATTTTCTCTAGTAAAATGACAGCGTGTCTATTGTCCACCTTTAGAGGATTACAAAAAACTGAATTTCACGGTAGGTAGCATTACAAATCGTAAATCATTTGTAATGGGGTTACAAAAATTGTCAGTTCGCTACGTCCAAATCTTTTGTAAATATGAATAGACTTCACAGTAGGCTTACATGGACTGGTAGACGCAATGAAAAGGAATTACAATTTACACAAATGCTAATTTAACAAAACATGAACAACTTTTTTGTTAACATTTTGATAACGAAACGTAAACTGGATATTTGAACTCAAGCACTGTAAGAAATGTCTGTAATCTGAGTTTAACCGTAAAAATAAAGTTAATGCTATATTTAAAGGGTATTTCTTGTTGTAAGAATTCTGTAATAAAACAGTAAGTTGCAAAACACGGTAACTTGTACAGTTTTAAAAAGTTGTTAACAAACATTGTAATTTTCGACCCGGATGTATTGTGTGACGTTATGATTACGATACTCTTTGATTTCATGATGTTGATCTTGGTATCTATGGAAGGAACTTAACCATTACCTATACAACAATACCAAACAAGTAAATTTTGGGCGAGTCAGCTTCAAAATCACACAAGGAGGTGATGTGGGTAACCCCCAACCCACACAGGAAGACGTGGTACAAAAAAGGAACAAGAGGGTTACTAGCTATTATTCAAATAGAAGGACCAATAATTACTCAAGTTTGAGTCACATACAATTTATTTTCAAGAAATAATCAACAGAGGGCAGTACCCACTATTGTATTGCTAATAAAGACTACCAAAAAAGTATCGCCTCATCTCGAACAAATGACTCCTGCGCCAATACGGAATACGCAAACATAATGTGAAGATTGTGTGCACAAGCGCTGGAGTTTCAGCTTTCATTTGACACCCTATTTCTGACAATTGACTGAGAAGCATCGAAGTTATGAACATTTGAAATCCTCGAGGTCATTTTTTAAAAGTTGCAAATTTCATTTTTCGCACCGTACAAACCAGTATAGTAACACAAGACTAAGGATCAATGTGAGGAGAGTGAGTTTGGTCACAGAAGCGCGCGGTTTTTCGAAAGCATGCGTCATGGGGTTCCAAGCATCATCCATCAAGATATTAATTTTTTCATCTTATTAAAGATGAGAAACGATCTAAACTGCAGATTCAAATGGTAGACGATACTAACCTTTAATAAAAACAAATGGTGCACCGTTATTCGTCCTCTAATGTGGTCTGGTACTTGCGCCATTTTTTTAATGCTAGTAATGCCTACCATTTGAATGTCGTTTCTTCAGTAAATTAATCAATAAAAATTGTCGAAAAAATAATATCTGGATGGATGATTCTAAGACACCAATGACGAATACTTTAAAAAGACCGCGGTTTAATTGACCAAACTCACGTACCTGTCATATTGATCCTTATTTACTGGTTTGTACGGTGCGAAAAATGAAATTTGCAACTTTTAAAAAACGACCTCGAGGGTTTTAAAAATTCATAACTTCGATGTTTCTCAGTCAATTGTCAGAAATAGGGTGTCAAATGAAAGCTGAAACTCCAGCGCTTGTGCACACAATCTTCAAATTACGTTTGCGTATTCCGTATTGGCGTAGGCGCCATTTGTTCGAGATGAGGCGATACTTTTTGGGGAGTCTTTATTTGAAGATACATTACTTGATGCCGTAGTAACAATACCTAAAATAAATTAGACAGCGAGTAACCGAATGCAATACGATATAGATTTTTCCCGCTTATGTACTTTTACCTACGTATAACCGATCAAAACGTTCACAACTCTTCTCAACACCTTTTTTGAGAAACCAAACGATATTTTCCCATCTTAGACTGTCTGGTGTTTCTAACAACTGAACTTTAATGACTTTTCATAAAAACATTTAGCAGAATCTGAAGAAAGGTGCTTGTTTAAATGTGAATGTTTGCTGCTTTGACGTTTGTAATTGTTCCCAAGCAACGGGCTTTGCAAGTACTTAAAGTGCTCGACACGCGATAAACAGTGCGCCGACTTACGTGCACTGCGTAAACGCACTTCCGTAAACGCTGTGACGCGCTAAGTTGAATATTAATTGTTGGTTCATCATGAATCAGCAGCGGTACGCTCCTGAACAAAGAGATGCAGGTGTGAATCATCTTCTTTAAAACCAGGTTTCAGACATAGCAATTATTAAAAAATTCTAATCAATATTAAATAAAAACACATGAATGTTGTCTTGATTCCTGTTGAAACTAGGAGGATTAAAATGCAAAATTGAGAAACCATCTTTAAATGACAAATCAACAACAGCAATGCAACAAACAGAATTAGTAAAATAATTTAGTTAATATCGAAACTCACCGTTTTCTAGAATATGATTAAATGGAAATAAATCAACAGTACAATTGAAACACATCCAATGAGGATCAAATATATTACCATAAATACATCTCTTATGATAAGAACAATTACAAAACAAGTAAAATAATGATCATTAACAAGTTCGTAAGAACATAATTATGTTACAAATTATTATTACCATTGCAAACAAGTACACACAAAATAAACAAACAAATAAACAATACCAAAAATATGTGGGAAGGTCCAAAAGGTCTAACCAGCTGATCAGTCAATCGATCAATCAATCAATCGATCGCAGAATCAATCAATCAAATAATCGACGGTCAACCAATGACTAACTAGTCGTCCAATTGGCAAACCAGTCAATCAATTAAAGCTGGGGTAGACCTTCAACTAGCATAAATGGTTTTTGTACTCTAACTCTCAAACTAATTGCATAGACAATATAAAAGTATACATTTTTAGAAGTGAAATTTTACCCTGAACATATTGGTGATATCGGTTTTTGACCAAAAATGTTGATTTTGGCAAAAAATGCCAAAAATCATCATATTTGCCCCAACATTTCTGGAAAGCCTTACTAAAATTTGCATTTGTGAAATTTTGAACTTTTTTGCTTTCTGGAATTTAGAAGCAAATGTCTAGGAAATGTTTTCTGAAATTGTTGATTTTTATCTTATTTTTGGAAAAATTGCCAAAAATCGGTCTAAAATTGCCATTTTGGTGGCAGTGGTGGGATTTGTTTACATTTTTTGGACCTATTTTTGGCATTCTTTAAAAAACTAAGAAAAAAATGAAAAAATTGAGAAAAAGTTTCCTAGACATTTGTTTCTAGATTCCAAAAAGCAAAAAAATTCAACATTTCACAAATGCAAATTTTAGTTAGGCTTTCCAGAAATTTTGGGACAAAAAATGCAGTTTTTGGCATATTTTGCCAAATTTGTCATTGTTGGTCAGAAACTGTTATCATCATCATGTTCAGGGTAAAAATCCGCTCCTAAAAATGTATACTTTTATATAGTTAATATAATTAGTTTGAGAGTTAGAGTAACGTAACTCTGTCATGCTGGGGTAGTGTGTACTTTGATTATCGAATTGAGTGGTACCGCGAAGATGATTACCTGTATTTAACCACAGATGAAACGATATATAATGTTGCTTCTAGTATTAGAGATCGTCTGTCAGTGAGCTGTGCAAAATGTTCAAACTATCAGATAATGGATATGTGCGAATATACTCGTCTTCTGTAGGTAACTCAATTTACCTACGATGTAGCGTTAATGCAGACACCTCTGTCAATCCCACCTTTGTTTGGAAACGTAATGAAGGACCGGCCATAGTTACGTTTGAGGGACAAAGCTTACAGACACAGCTCACAACTCTTCAAGAAACGGATATTGGCGCAGAATTTGAATGTGTCATGACTCATCCACGTTTATCTGAGCCCCCGTGTATGTACCATTACTCCACTACCAAGGCCACCGACTACAACACTGATACCAACAACATCTGCTAGTCAAATTACTACGAAACTGCTTGTGTCTGACACGAATGAACCTGATTTAACAACATTCGACAAGAGCAAGACGAAATTTAATCTCCAAACTGAGTCCCATGTTAATCCCACAAAGGAGTCCAAGCCTAAGGTGAATTCGCAATCCTTTCTGCTTCACATCATTGCAGCTATTCCTCTTGTATTCACTGTTTTCATCATCACTTTGATTGTTTTGATAACTAAAAGGCGTAAAAACCGAGACATTTCCTCAGAGCTTCAAACGAAGTCTTACCAAGAGCACGATTCAGCTGTCGCGGAATATGCTGCTGTAAGTGTCTCTCCTAATACCGACTCTAAGACTGATGGTATCGATTCTGGACAGGTCCAATCAAAAAATCAACTCAAGATGACTCATTGCAACTCCACGGAAAATGTGGATGAAGAAGAAAGCAATTCCCAACCTTTGTATGCTAAACCTGAGAAAAGAAAGAAGGCAAATGATATAGGTGGTCGGGCTGATTCTTACCACCACATGGAGGAGGACGACGAATCATGCACGATGTTGACAACAGCGAGTCTTTGGGAGGTAGTCCAGTGGAAGAAGAAGAGGGACTAATGTATGCAGATTTGGATCTTTCCAAGGCACCTACATCTGTTGATGCTAGTGTGCCAATGAATCCTGACGAAACTGTCTACGCTGATATCCAAAGATCATAATGAAACATTAATTGTATGTAGCCTAGGAGATGTTAAATAAATATTATCCTGACAGTTGAATCCTAGGAAATACCAAACTGTATCTATACAGAATGATGTCACCCCAAGTGATAACACCTGTTATTTACGTCTCCTTTCCCATACGTTGATTTCAGGAATTGTCACAACCAATTTGCCTTTTAAAATAGAAAATATCTTAAACTGGATAGATCAAATTATCGCACGTCTATTTCCCAATGTCTCAACAATGCTCTCGGATCGAAAAAACAATAGAGGTATAAGCCGTCAGCTGAATTCGGAACATATGTCTACTAATTCCGACTCCGTTCTACTAATACAGGCAAGCTCAACAACATCTTTAGTTCAGTTTTAATCAAAGGTATATAGATTTTACAATTCTTTATACTGAATACAAATAATAAGCACTTCATCATGTTCATTTGAATAAACTGAGAGAAAAATATTAGCCGTGACATACGAGCAAGAACTTGGATTGAAGTTTCACGATTACAAATGGGACATTTATGTACAAAATTGGATCCTACTAATGGACCTTGCCTTCATCTAGCGGTGCCGATTAGCAAAGAAAGAAACTGTCTACGCTGATCCAAAGATCATAATGTACCGTTACGGTATACATTAGTTATAGCCAAAATCGGTGGTTATAGCGGACAGTTATTAACTGCAACAATAATTAAGGGGTGTCTCAAAATATACGCGAGATATACAGAATTGTATAATTCGCTTTATAAAGGAATTTTAGATAATGCGTAAGACTCTGTCACACATCAGCGTATAAAGCAAAACGTGCGCCTAACGTACTCCATCCCAATGTTGTTTTTGTTGATATATTGTTGTTCTTCATGTGTTCGTTAGCGGTGGTGGTCCGTTTGGTACACGTTCATTATATATTGAAGCAAATATTAAGAAATTCCGAAACAAACTAATTGTTTAGTGACTGGTTTAACATGTTTAATTGATTTGGACTTGATGCATGGCTATTCAGTTAGTGGTATTTAGAACATCTCATAATAGTAAAACTCCAGAACGGAGATATCAATGAGCATGATGAGGCAATCAGGTATAAGATGGATTCAAATACAATATTGAGTATGGAAGGCAAGTTCGATCGGACCGTCACCATGACTACACCATTTATATATGATAGGACTCTAGTGTTTGTTGGATATCTTTTATCCACCTAAAATGTACGTGTAGTTTCTTTCACTATCTGAGATACCTGAACTGGGTTATGAAATGCTTTATTTTCTAATGCAATATGTCAGTTACAACATTTTGAAAAATTGCCTGTTGAACCTTTGAGTTGGCAATATCTTTCCGTTCCGTTTGAGATCATTTTCACCTAAACATTTAACTTTATTTTAACACTTAAGTGGTCAAGTGGGGATATGGATATGGACCCAACATTTGGTTAGCGCAAAATGTATTTGTCTAACTTTACCATACCCTTCTCTTGGTGGCAAAAAAAAAAATTAAATCGACCCACGCCTTCCCATGCTAAATAGCATAAATAAGCATTTTCGAGGGTGCTCTTCAAATTTGTTTTGCCCATATAATCGTAACCGAGCAACCTCTTTTTTTACATACTGCAAAAAAGAGTCACATTTTATTAAAAAATTCCATTGAGAAGTGAGTTTTCAATTTTTTGGCGGGAAAATTTTGACGCGACACGGCATAATTTGATGTGGCCGCCATTTTGAAACAGTTTGTCCGATTTTCAATTGTTTCTTTGTTTTAGTTTTTTTGAAGTACTTTACCTGTGACAAGAGTTTCAACGTAAAATTCCTTCGCAAAAGCGCTTTTTCGGTGTTGGGTCCATATGGACCCCCATCCTTGACCACTAACGGGCATGCGGAGGACCTTGACCACTTGAGTGTAAGTTGTTTGACCTTGTAATTGTTATGCTTCTAATCAATTTTGATATCAATACCGTATTGTGATTTGTCAATGTTTGTCAATTTGTTTTTGCAGGTTTAACACTTTGTAAAACCTTATAGAAGGGAAAACATAGATCTTTGTGTCATTTTGATATTGTTTCTGAAATTATATACTAAACACGACGAGATTGTTTAGAATGAAAATTCATCATTTACATCTGCTATTACTTCTGACCTCTTCAAATGGAATGATCTGTTGAGAAAAGGACTTGACCATTATCAATGACGCCAAACACAGGTCATACGCGTTGGGTACCTTGTACTGGCCCTCGTCCTCGTTAAGGGTTGACTGAAGTGCCCTAATGTATACACACTTCTTCATTTCCGTTCAACCCAACGTAATTCCTATCCAAGATCCCCACTTCGTCAATGTTAATAAAATGTCCTGCGAACTCAATATGGATGTCCTCTGATTTGAAGAAAAAACATTCTGTGTGTCCAATGTAAATTCAATTGAACTGCCCCATGGTGGTGTCACTTTGTAGGGAACAGAATACACAGGTCCTTTTATGTCATTTCTCTCACAGCGCTAGCCCAGCTACACTCTTTTCCTTTACTACGGAGGCGCGTCAGCCCAAAATGAAAAACACTGCGCTAATCCGAAAAGAAAATGCTTCAGTCCCAAAAAAATAAAATAATAAAACGCTATGCATCTCACATTTGACCAATTTGGAAATTTTACCCGTTTTTTTGGCAGCCATTTTGTTTTATGCAAATTAATTGCTGTTCCACCTAGTAGATTTTTCTAGATATTTGATATGTTATTGTATATGTTTGTCTAATATTATCCTGTAAATATCATTACTTTTGCAATTTGTTCGCCATAAGACTTATTTATCATTATAATGATTAGCCTAAATGGTGCTGTGGGTCAATAAAGGAATACTGAAACATTGCATAAAAAATGAGTCAATTTTTTATTTACAAAAATGAGCGTACTCTGGAACGGATTTACCGATTTTGAAATATCAAACGGTTTCACTAGTTCTTTCCACATCCATCAAAATAAACCCATACTATATATGCATAGTTCAATTTTGCGTCTGAACCGCCTATTAAAGCATTCCCCTGTAAACAAAACCAAAGTGTCTTCCTGATTTCAATAACTAAGTTTAAATAGCTGAATTGTTTCCTCTGTCTCTACAACAAGACATAAGATTGCCAAGTTGTGGCTTTCATCAATGCACTCAACTATGTATTAAACAATGTTGCTACAGGATTATTAAATTACGTGTACTCATGACAAAACAGTTGTGTCGGGAAGGTTATTTGATAGACGTCTACATATTTTCTTGAATAAATATAAGTTAAAACGTTGACACTACAATGCAGTTCTTTTATTCAGGATCACGGCAATTACTATACTCTATATTAGTGCAACCATACAACGCTTTGCACAAGATCATCTCTGTTTTAACTCTTTTTGTCATCGTTTGCTCCTTACAAGTGCATGGTGCAATGTTATATAAGTATATCGGACAAAGCGTTACGTTGTCATGTTCGGACCAAGTTTACATTGGTTATCCAATAAATTGGTACCGCGCAGATGATGAGCTAACTATTAGCACAGATGACACGATATACAATGTTCCTTTGAGCATGAGAGATCGCATTTTAGTGAATTGTGAGCGGGATCAAAACGTATACACCCAAGACACTTGCGACCTCACGATAAATTCTTTGACTCTCAGTGACAGCGGACATTACCGATGTCGTTACTATTCCACTTCAGAATTTACCCACAACTTTTTCGGTCATATCACCTTAAATGTCAGTACTGGAATTCTCCCATCTGATGATTCTCCAAAGTGCAAAATTGTCAGGTTTATACCTAACTATGGATACGTGCAAATACAGGACGCGCCTTCATTAGGCGACGGGATATACTTACACTGTAGTGCTAATGCAGACATTTCCGTACATCCTACTTTAGCTTGGAAACGTAATAAAGGAAAACAACCCTTGATTAGTTTGGAGGCAAAAACGTTGCAAACATACATAACTCTCGAAGAAACAGACGTTGGCGTAGAATACAAATGTGTCATGACTCACCCAAGTTTATCTGTGCCCCGTACTTGTACCATTACTCCACTACCAAAGCCACCGACTACAACACTGATACCAACAACATCTGCTAGCCCCACTACTACGAATCCGCTTGTGTCGGACACATTCATGCCATACAAACCTGTTTTAACAACGATAAGCAAGAACAAGATGAATGTTAATCCCCTAACGGAGTCCCAGCCCAAGCTGAATACCCAATCCTTTCTCTTACCCGTAATTGCAGCAATACTTAGTTTGGTTTTCATTGTTGTCATCATCGCTTTAGTAGTGTTGATTATCAAGAGGCGTAAAAAAAGAGACATTTCCTCAGAGCCTCAAACAAATTCTTACCAAGAGCATGATTCAACTGTTGCGGAATATGCCGCTGTGAGTGTCTCTCCTAATACTGACTGTAAGACTGATGGTATTGATTCTGGTCAGGTTCAATCAAAAAATCAACTCAAGATGACTTATTGCAATTCCGCTGAAAATATGGATGAAGAAGAAAGCAATTCCCAACCTTTGTATGCCAAACCTGAGAAAAGAAAGAAAACAAACGACGTCGGTGGTCGGGCTGATTCTTACCACCAAATGGAGGAGGACGACGAATCATGCACGATGTATGCAAATGTAAATAGACTCGTTGACAACAGCGAGTCTTTGGGAGGTAGTGCAGTGGAAGAAGAAGAGGGACTTATGTATGCAGATTTGGATCTTGCAAAGGGACCTACATCTAGTAACGCTAGTGTGCCAATGAACCCGGACGAAACTGTCTACGCTGATATCCAAGGATCACAATAAAATACAAATTGTATGCAGCTTAGGCTTGGCATCCAAAGACATTTGCTCACCCGAGTGACATTCGCTCATCCTACAAAGAAAACTTCGCTCCAACGGGAAGCGACATTCGATTAACAAATTTCACGACATTCTCTACATTTCAGATTGAATTGGAGCTAAGATCGCTCTGAATATTCTTGGGTTTGTTTATTACATGCACGAGTGACATGCACTTTAATCGATTGAAACTATGTTCGCTCAATAAGAGCGACATATTCGCTCCCCATTTTAGCGAATAAGTCAGAGCAAATATCAAGAGCGATTGTCACTAGGGCGAGCGAATGTCTTTGGACGCCAACGCTTAGTGGAGGTTGAACAAATATTATCCTGACAGTTGAATCCTAGGGAGTACGAAATTGTATACTTACAGAATGATGAGGCCCAAAATGATTCATGATAGTGTTCTGTTATTTTGGTGCCTTTCCCATACGTTTTTATCAGGATCTGTCACAACCAATTCGCCTCGCCTTAAAATTAAATTATCTTCAACCGCATAGATCAAATAAGTGCACTTCAATTAGCACTTGAATTGTGACTTTTTCCAATATCTCAACAATGCTCTCGGATTAAAAAAGCAATAGAGATTAATTGCCTGGTCAATGTATATCCCGTTGGCCGAATTCGGGACATAGGTCTACTGATTCCGGCTCCGTTCTACTGATACAGACAGGCCCAGCTACATCTTTAGTTTAGTTTTTATTATATGATTTACAGTTCTTTATACTGAAAGCAAATAATTGGCACTTCATTATGTTCATTTGAAATAACTGAAAGAAAAATATTGGCCGTGACATATGAGCAAGAACTTGGATTGAGGTTTCAGGATTATAAATGGGACCTGTATGCACACAAAATTGGATCCTACCAATGGACCTTCATCTAGCGACGATATTGTGACGATGAGCCTTACGCTGATCCAAAGATCAGAACAAAATTAATGTGTATGGTTATATTAAATGGTTAGTATAGTGGACAGTTGAAAAGGGGAATCTTAAAAAATACCTGAGATATACAGAATTGTCAGTTATTCTAAGTGGATTTAAATAACCCATAGGCAATTTAAAACGTTGTCATGCAAATACATCACGTGATATCATGCTCGACCCCGCCATATTTGCAATAACTTCCTTCAATGACTTTCATATATGACCACCTCATATCTCAGTTCACAGCTAAGTTGTATCCGGTTATCTCTTCTTACGTGTCATTGGCATTGTATTTTTGTTTGTTTATGGAGAATTTGCTACATTGACCTTGCTTATCATGTATATATGCTATGTTGCACATTATGTACAATAAGAACGAGTGATAATATAGTATTGCATTACAATGCATTTTGTAAGCTTTTGTAAAATATTTTAATAACCCGTTACTTTTTCTATTCACTGGAGTCAATAGTGTATATAATCCCAACTTGAAAGTTTGCAATCCGTAACAATTCTTTGGTGTTTACCCTAGCGAAAGAAAAAGCAAACAGCCCTGGCTAGTTTGCTTTCGTAAAAGACTATACATAGACTATCATCTATTTTGATTGACAGGTCTCTTTTGTGCGGTAAATTAATTCGACACATTTATCTATTAATGAGATGATTGTCTTGTAGGATCAGAATCTCAAATTAAAGGGGAAAAACTAATGGTTGAACAAAATTAACCAGGTCACAGAAAATTAAATCTAAACTCGGATGAGTTTATATAGGGGAGAAAAGGTGTGGATTTTTATGTTATGAGCTTAACTTGTTTTAAAAATATAAATTTCATTTGTTCTTGTTAGTCATTGTGATAGCCGGGGGGGGAGGGGGGGGGGGTAGTAACCACCAGCGTACCATAAGGGTGAGACCTGGCAATACAGGTTATCAAAATCAACCTGGTACTCTGCAAGTATCACATGATAGGGTATCAAATTTGGCATTCAGGTCTTTCATAGGGTATCAAACTAAGAAAGAATGGTTGAATTAATGACATTATGCTTAAAATAATTGCAAATAAATGTTTTGCAAAATACAGAAAAACTTCTTAAAAGTACAGTTATCTATGATTTTTTGTAATAATTATTTCGTCTCATTTGCATTCAGTCTCAGATAGGGTATGCATTTGAAACGGTATGATCCCGGATAGGGTATATCATATCATATTACCATTTTTTCCTAATTAGGGGTCTCACCTCACATAGGGTCACCTTCTAGTTTCTGAACTTGCGGTTACCCGGACACAAGTTTCAATAACCCCATCCCTCCGGGTGTGGTAGTTTGTTATATCAAACCTGAAAGGGTTTCAAAAAAATGAGGGAACGTGCAAAATCATCTTTTTGAGCCTAAGCTAAATTATTGTGTCCACTAGCATAATTGAGATTTTTAGGATGAGTGTTTTAAGGGATTACAAGAAATAATTAGAATATGTTTGCTGATATTAGGTCACACCACCTAACCCAGTTATTCCATGTTGATATTCTTACTGATCACAGACAACGATATCTCTATACTGTAATACCGGATATAAACAGTCTGCTTTCTCAAAAAGCTTTCTCATGCATTTTGACGTAGCATCTATTATATAAGCTTAATATAATCTGTTCTTGTCAATAGGTCATAGTCATTTAAAGCTACAATTTCGTTGATAAGTGTTTCTTATTCATGATAAACTTGACTAGTACTTGCTGGCGAAAATGTTTTCTCATAAATCTGGACTTAAGTGGATATGCAAGAAAAAGAAAGTCACAATCGAGGCTCCACCAGTTTGTACGAAGCATCGATGTGAACTTGATGATTTTGACTGTAATGGCTGGGGAGTAGTTGCGTGTCGTTGTTGCATCAACTTGAAACCAAAAAAGAAGAAAGAACTTCAACGAGGTGATGCAATTCATCGAAGTAGCGGTTTGATCTTTAAATTCCTGGCAAACAACGACGATAAAGAAGACTTTGATGCAGTAAAAGATCTGAACAACAATAGAAAAGATCTCGCAGCACAGACCAAACATCAAAGATTCTCAATTCCTGTGAAGATAAGTGACAATAAATCTAAAGTGAAAAGTAGAGGGAAAGTGTTAGAAGAGCTAACCGAAATACAAACCAACTCAACAACTACAGACACGTCTCAGTCGTCAGGAGGAAAACATTGACGTGAAATATCATTTCGCCAACTACTATGGAGTCTATGGCCAACCATGAATAGTTAATGGTTCAAGACGAACTTTGTATCTTGTAGAGTGACCACCTGATGTTAGCAAGCATTCATAAATGATGAATGTTAACTCGGTTCTCTTGACATTTCTCGTGACATTACAGGAACTGCAAATACGTCTTATAAACAAATATGTTTTAATGGTGTTTTACCATTGAGATCACAGTGCTCTTGGAAAGATGGAAAACTATTGCAAGGAAATGATACACATCGCGCAATGTATACTGTATAGCATGCTGTTGTGTTGTAACATGTGGTTTTCAGTCATTTTTTGAAAACAGACGGTCAATTTTATGATCTACTGAATGCACTTTGAGAATTCAAAATTTTTTAAGCAGATATAAAGAAATTCCGCAACAAATTAATTGATATTGACGGGTTTAACTGTTTTGGACTTACTAACTATATGGTTATTCGGTGAGTGGTATTAAGAGCTGATACCAAAACTCAAAACATCTCCTAATAGCAAGACTCCAGAACACACAGATGATGAGGCAATCTGGTATAAGACAATCTAGATTATTAAAGGCTAGTTTAAACGGACCTTCACAATGACCACCTACAGGACTCTAATGTTTTGTTGGAATCTTTCATTTACCTCAAATGTACATGTAGGTTCTTGCACTATCGGAGATAACTGAACTGGGTTATGTAATGCTTTTTAATGCAATATGTCAGTTACTACATTTTGAAAATTTCCTGTTAAACCTTCGAGTTGACATTATCTTATCTTTTACCTGAACGTTTAACTTTATTTTAAGGTGAATTATGAAGAAAAATAGTAAAGTTTGTTGACCTTGTGAATTTTATGCTGCAAGTCAACTTATTTTAACATCAATGTTGGGATTTGTTCTTGGTGGTCAATGTTTTAAATTGTTTTTGCAGGCTTAACACTTTGTAAAACCTTAAAAGAAGGGAACATAATTTTTAACCACAATTTTATTGAAAATCATTCCTCAGAGTCAAAATCATCGTTGGAAACTTGTAGTTTTTCACTTCAAGTAACCAGGTCCCTCGCAATAATTTGGTAATAAACAAAATAAAGGCTCGTTTTTCATGTCATTTGATTATTTTGTTAGGAAATTACTTGAAACGGCCAAATCCACGAAAACATGGTAGGTTTGTCATTTTGTTATAGGCAAAATGTCGAAGTTTAACATTCTTCTGTGGAGAAGGTTTTGATAGCAATCAATAACTCTTTTGTCCACCCAATGTGATTAGCCAGTAAAGTGTGCAGCATATTGTGCGGTGATAAACGTGGTTCAATTGAATATTCCTGGCACATGGTCTGTATACATCAACTGCATATGTTGCATCTTGAGCTGTGTGAATTTCCGAACTTCGACTTATAGGCTAAGAAAATTAATGAAAATTATGGCCATTTGTCAAACAAATTGCAAAAGTAATAACATTTTCAGGATAATATCAGACAAACATATACAACAACTAGTCCAAAATCTAGAAAAATCTAGTTGGTGGAACAGTGATTAATTTGCATATAACAAAATGACTGCCAAAACAGGGGTTAAATTGGTTAAATCATGTTAAAAAACCATTCTATTGTGTTCCACTAATCACAAAGAATCAGAAAAAGTATACTTTTACCCATCTCCGATGTATGGTTAATGAGTTATATCCAAAAACGTGAAAGGTCATATCAGGGGTCACGTGATATGTCCTATAGGAGACCAAAATTTCAAAATCGTCCGATTTTTTTCAAAATGGTCTCAAATTGTTTCTCTTGCAAAACTATCTACATGAAGTAGTAATTTGCAATGGCTCAGATGTACTATTGCTATGGTTACAGATCAAAGTAAACTTGGGGTTTTAGATTCCAATGTTATGGTAAATATAAACTTTGTTTTGCCTTATACCATAGCAACCACTGGTCTAAAGAACTTTAAACTATTACTTTTGTGGAAGGAACATTTTGAGACCCTTTTGAAGAAAATCGGACAATGTTGAATTTTGTGTCTCCCATAGGACCTATTGCGTGACCCCTGATATGACCTTTTACATAATTGGATATAACTCATTAACTATACATCGGAGATGGGTAAAAGTATACTTTTTCTGATTGTTTGTTATTAGTGGAACACAATAGAATAGTTTTAACACGATTTAACCAATTTTGAAATTTTACCCCCTGTTTTGGCAACCATTTTGTTTTATGCAAATTAATTACTGTTCCACCAACTAGATTTTTCTAGATTGTTTACTAGTTGTTGTGTATGTTTGTCTGATATTATCCTGAAAATATTATTATTTTTGCAATTTGTTTGACTAATGGCCATATTAATAAAATGCTATAATAATTATTTATTACAATGATGTTAAGAAAAGAAAAATCCATATATTCAAGGGTAAAGATTTCCAGAAAAAGCCATCCACAGTGCGCACTTTCATTCGGGAAAAATCGGAAATATTTGGGTCTTGTAAGTTAAAGTGCAATTCCAAAGAATGAAAATATGACCTTGCTTTTGTGTACAGATTGACCTGCTTGTTGACTGTTACGGTAGATTTTGATGTGGTTCGATTGGTTGAAGGAGTCTGTTTACTTCGGGGCACTTCAACCAACCCTCAACCTGAGACAAACCTCAACCATTTTTGTGGTGTGAAAGATTTACATTAAAGTGTACTCAGTGCATTCTTGAATAAGAACAACATGCACTGAATATCTCAATTTACATTCTCTTTTTACTGATTTAAAATGAATTGAAATACAATAAGGACTATTTTTGGCAAAGATATAATTTTTCTGTAAACTTTCTGTAAAAAGTGATAGAATTTTGACAAATTGGCTAATAACTTACGAAAATTAATGTATTTATGACTTAGTAAAATGTTTGAATTTTTGAACTGAACAGCTTGCAAATATGGAGTTGTTGTGGTTTAATGATGAATTAAAGCACAAAATCACTCAACACCGCACAAATTCGGGTTAACTATTAGAACTTTTAATCGATAGCTGCCGTATGTGGCTCACGGTGCAGCCATACAACCATATGAATGTCTATCACACAGATCCGTGGTATCGCTGCCTGGTTTGATAATTACCATCATAAAAGGGAACCATACCCGGATGACTGCGTAACAAAACACTGATGTGTTGCTGCTTATCTCTTTGGTATATTTGTCAAAGCCCACAGTTATAAGATACCAAATTGTATGAATCTGTATCTGACATCATTGGTCCATATCCACCCATTTGTGTTTGTAGCAAAGCTAAATTTATAGCAGTTTCGGCTCGAAATGTAAGTGTGTTCCCCCCATTGTTGGACTTGTTACAAGTAATGTTTGGTTAGACAAGCAAGGGTTGCTAGGAATTTTTTTAAACACTTTCGACCTCAGCTATTATACTCCATATTTCCATGGTTTCCAAACAATATAACATTTCATTGTTTTTAATAGTTATGCAGTAAAGACAACCATCCGCCCAAAAGCCACACTTTAGAGTTAAATATAGTCTAATGTATCAGCTTATTTGGAATAAGTGTCAATCGGATGTTTATACAATCTTTACGTTACAGACCGTACCGGATTTATGTGGTAAGGATCCAAATCAAACATGGCGCCGTGTGTTTGTGACAAATCGTTTGTACATGACGCATAGTATTTTGTTCAAGGTTACTCTAAGATAATTGTACGTCCTACCAAATGTGACCCGTCATATCGAAAGGTACCTTAAGGTCGGCAAAATCAAAATTGTTATTTTGGTCTTATCTAAAAGCTGAGATTTTAAGCTTTAAAATGACACCTTGATTTTGGTTATTGGATATTCGGTTGCGAAATTACACCCAAATTGGTAAAAGGCATCGGGCTGATTCGGAAAAATATAGTTCTGAGAAAATCGAGTTCAAAGTTTTTGTACTAAGTAAATCTTGAATGGAGAGAGGATTTTTAGCTTGGTTTTTAATACATTTTTCT
>JXSR01S018337.1:5502-15823 GCA_000969725.1 Ophiothrix spiculata
AACCCGTAGGATAGCTGAGAGTGTTCCCATAGCTCCCTCCATAATTACCTTTTTCCAAAGACACAGATCTTACAGGATCCCGTAGGATAGCTGAGAGTGTTCCCATAGCCTCCCTCCGTAATTACCTTTTCCAAAGACACAGATCTTACAGGAACCCGTAGGATAGCTGACAGTGTTCCCATAGCCTCCCTCCATACAAAGTCCACCAGATATGCAACTTCATCAGACAGCTCCATATTTTTGCTCCATGATTGTAGCATTTTCTAAACAGAATAAAAGAAAATCCATTATAAAATATAAAAGCACTCCTTGAAGGCCTTGGATATAGTTGCATCATGTATTGATTTTTTTCATGACATAGTGTCAATACTTATGGTGCATTCATAGTCCAACAATTTCACAACGATTTCATCGCACGACGTCTGTCGATACGCAGTCTTCAAACGCGCTGCACATATTGCGCTATAACTCCTGAAGACTGTGTATCGGTAGACGTCGTGTGATGAAATCGTTGTGAAATCCTTGGACTATGAACGCACCATGATGCGTATGATTATCATCAGTTTGTGCTCGTAAACCTTACACTTTGTCATACTTCATTGTTTCAAAACTATCTCCTCTGAATTCTCTACGTCTAAAATTGGTGCCTTAATTATCTTAAATTCGAGCCCAGGACCTCTCTCATTACAATCCATGTTAAGTACCCTGGACAAAATCGAGTACAAAAATAGTACAAGATTCCTAAGGTGCACATTTGGAACATCATTTAAGTACATTTATAGTACACAAATTTGTACTATATTTGTACTAAAACTGTACTATAACTGTTTTCCAAATGTGCACCTTAGGAATGTTGTACTATATTTGTACTCGATTTTGTCCAGGGTAGGCCTACTACAGCTAATTTCGGTCTAAGGCATATTTGGAATGGGATATTGTGTGATTCAGTAGTGCAGGTTCCACTTCACTACACTTAACAGACTTAGGGGGTTAAAATTTGTCTAAAATCTAAAATTTTAGTGTCCTTACCTGACAAAGGAACTTGAAATATATGGAATAGGTATGTTTGTGATATGAATATTTATTAAAAGGTGCTCCATTGCCATATTTGATCTCTAGACTATCTTGGTAAAATTAAAAAGGCCCTTGGCCAATATCATGTTCTGGAAACAATCTGATGCCTGTCAAGGACTGGGGGCAGATCATTATCCTCATAAACTTTGATGACCTTATCTCAAAAAGTTCATGGTATACTTCTGTTCTGTCTTCATTTTATTGTAGAGAGAATCTTGATTGATAAAGAAAAAGTGAGGTTGAAGCAACCAGTTGCATCATATTTGAGTTATCAATTGTCTCTTGGAAGCCATTTTGTACAGCAAGTGGATTGGAAGCTAATAGTCATAGTCATAGTCATATTTATTTGTTTCATCTCATCATACACAAGAAAATACATATAATGTATGTAAGTAAGTATAAAAATACAATGTGTAATTTTGTATTTAAAATACATTTGAGAATAATATAACATAATATAAGAGGATTCATACAAGTGTATGCGAGACATGGATGCCTCCGAAAACGCTAAGCGTGTGGGCGGAGGCACCCAGTTTACAAAATTAGAACATATTATGAATGATAAACTGGAATCAATTTGTAAGTTGCGTACATTGAGGTAAGAATTACAGAAAAAGAAAAAAACAAAACAAACACAAAAGCAACCTTAAAAACCCGCAGTGAACAGAGAAGTATAAATCAAATACATATATTACATGTGAGGGTGGTAGGTTACACAGACGTGTATCTTATGAATTATGCAGTATGTAGTATATTACGTGATCAGAAAAATGAGGGTGCAGGACAAACAAACGGGACAAAAACAAATGGTGTCACATGATTTGAGCGTGCTCATTGTTTATGGATTCGAGGCTGTATTGACCGATAATGTGTTTTCTAAGTATGCTTTTAAAAGAGGCGAGGGAACGAGCAGTTTTGATTGTCTTATTTAATGTATTCCATACCACGGGTCCTTGGGTATTAATAGTATTAGCTGCGAGCATTGATCTAATTTGTTGTGTGGCACCAGATACGGTTGTGCGCATTCTGCTCAGAGCTGCTCAGATATCCAAAAGCAGACCTTCCGTGTGTCAGGTATATTAAAGGATTCTTGCTTCTTGGAAGGGGGACTCTTAATGGGCAGGTCAGACATTTCGTGTGTGTATATATATATTGGACAATGGGTTAGCATAAATTGTGTTCTAAAATACGAATCCAATATTTTAGTCCTCACGGATATCAGGAGTCTTGTTCACTCCAAACTGATGTTGCTGTGAGGTGTTTCTAGATCCTAGCAATACTTAGCTCAGATGGATTATGTCACAGTCAAACTAAATGGATGGACATCGTAGCCAAACTAAACAAATATTCATCATCAAACAGCATCAATTTAGTTCATCATCATTTAGCCGAACTAAAGAACACTAGAATCTAGAAACACCTCAAAGCAACATCAGTGTGGACTCCTGATAGAATGTCAAAATATATCTGTGAGTACCAAAATAGTGGATTTGTATTTGAGAACTTGTACTAATTTATGAACTATGACCAATCCCGATGAATCTATTTCAAATGGTTTAGCATGAAGAATTTTGATTTGGGTTTTAATAATAACAATAATAATAACTGGGTTTTTGTATAGCGATTTTTCATTTAGATCAAACCGCTCATGATTCGCTGCAGGTAGATCGTCACAATCATTTCACTTCATTTAGCGGCAGCCTTTTTCAGGCGCACATCCTATCGGTACTTAGATTGTAAATTTACCCTTTTTGCAGCTTCCCATATCCTGGGTGGGGGCAGACTAAGATGGACAAATCTGGTGACAGTTTTAAATGCAGGAGGAAGACCGGAGTACCCGGAGAAAAACCTGCAGAAGCGAGCATGGACTGAAAACCAAATGCACATAAAGCGCCGGTAGCGGGACTCGAACCCGGGAACTCATTGGTGCAAGGCGAGGGAAGTAACGCTGCGCCAACCCGCTTCCCCAAAGATTAAGATTTTGAATGATATTTATATATTGGAGTTTTAGGGTTAGTGCAGTCATATTGTATTACCTTTCTGTAGACAGGTGAGCCAATCCATCGTGAAGGCAATGCTGTAGTTTTCTGGTAACCTTGGCTTGTATAAGTTTCAAACAAGTAAGAATAAAGCTGTTCTGTTTCTGGCCCTGTGTTGGTGTAGCGACACTCCTTGGTACCACAATGAATATTCTAGAAATAGAAAATAAATATGCGAGCAAATGACCTTCAGTTAAGACACCGCTGCAGATAACTTCTTGAAACTTTCCTAACCTTGAAGTATGCAAAAAGCAGCTGATTAACGCACAAAAAATATGACTATACGGGGAAATAAATTAGTCCGGACTTTTTTAATCATAATAATGTACCCAATCTTACTGAATATAGCAACATAATTGACCAAAGGTAATACCAAAAGCATGAATGATTCATGTTGAAAAATATTACTACGCGGTGATTTGGTCTTAATCAATCCTAATCAATCATTACTAGCCTCTTACACAATACAAAACCACCAGTTCACAATGTTCTAGAAAACAAAGGACATGCTATGGATCTCGTAATAGAGCCTTATTGCTTGTTGCATACTTCAAGGTTTATAGAGTTGAAGTAATTAATTATTTTGAACTACATTAATAAAAACATCATCATATATTCCCTTCAACTTCAGACCATATGATTCACTGAAGACCCTGCGTAATTAGGATGCCTCCACTACCATATATTGGTACATATTAGCCAACAATTCCCGGGGGGTCTCAAAAAAAATTACGGGGATGTGCCAAGCAGACTTCGTGATAAGGACCATTCTCTATACCTAAAAAAAAGGCAATTTTGCAACCCTTACCATACCATTTTATCGCAAAAAACACCCAATTTGGCCAAATTGGGCGCTTTTAAGACAATTTTCCCAAAAAACACCACATTTTTCCATTTGGGCGCATTAGGTCTGTGACAAAAACCCACCCATCGATATACTAAAAATGGCAAAATTATACCCCAAAACCATGGCACATACCCGTATATCAACCTAATGTGAGAACCCCCCCCCCCCCTGGGCAACTAATATTTCATATTTTATAGTGAAAGCACCATGTAAATCTCTCATATTTGTATTCGGATGTTTTTCATAGCTTGTGTGTGAACACTTCACAATTTGGATTCCCAACCCTTCAACCCGGTGTATAACAAAACTCTCTCCTTGGTATGATAAGCTTTCCATGCATGATAAACAGCTAATAATATGAATTCCTACTAACTTACATAAGTTTTCACGCAAAACGAGCAGCTGAAAACACTGAACGAACTGACAAAATCAATGCACGCGCGGTCAATTTTGATGCGTCCAATTCACGAGGCCCATAGGGGCTGAGTATATTGGAACGCAATAAAAATTTACCGCAAGTTGATTGATTTTGTCTCATTTTATGAGCATAATGGAATGCAAATTTATTAATCTAATTCATACACAACAGAAAAAAATCTTTTGTTAAAACAAATGAGGCCTTTATATGACCATCAAAGTCCAAAACTTCTCTGAACTACACAAATCCTCACCCGACAAAAACAATTCATATGCCCTAAACGCCCGCCACGCAAAATCGGAACGCAACAAGCGCAGTGGATTGTGAAGTTTCACTGCACTCTGCGTACTTTATATTCTTGGCCAAGTGACACACAGAGTGTATTAATGAAAATCAATTATTTCTCCCTAGTTTTGTATGGAATAAAGCTTCATAATTTACTTGACAGATGATTTGTAATGGAGAAATTCATATGCAGAACTCTCACTTTAGTATCCTTAAGTTTACTATGATATGTTAATACCCAGATATTTGGATTCCCTCACCCCTTGTCTGAGCTCTTCACCTTGGTATCTTGAAGTTTTCCATGGTGTGTGAACACCCCATGATTTGGATTCCTAACCCTGTACTCTTGGTTCATAACAGAACTCCAATCTTGATATCCTGAAGTAAATTTACTATGATGTGTGAACACCCCAATATTTAGATTCGACAACCCTTTGTCAGAACACTTCATCTTGATATCTTGGAAGTTTTCCATTTCGATTTCCAAGAGGAGGGGACGGTTGTGAATTCAATAGATCTTGGTATCCTGAAGTCTACTATGATGTATGAACACCCCAATATTTGGATTCCCTCATCCCTTGTCAGAACTCTTCACTTGCTATCTTGAAGTTTTCCATTAATGTGCGCACACACCATGATTTGGAAAAGTATATCTTGAGGTTTACCATGATGTGTGAACACCACAAGCTTCCACACAATTTGATGCTCAAACTCTTCCCCCCTCTGTCAAAAAACTGTCACTTTGGTATCCTGGATTCCTCCGTACGGTACAGTTATAGAACTCTCACCTCGGTATCCTGAAGTCTACCACCGTGTGTGAACACCCTATAATTAGGACAAGAGATCTGTGTTTCCTGTGATTGACCTTCATACTTCAAGTTAGTGTGAATCTCTATCACACAGTAGTCAACCATTTCCTCTTGAGTAATGTTCTGGAAAAAAAAGGAAAAACATGCTTATCTCAAGTTTTGAACACACATTAATTTTATTAACGTGCTGATCACAGATTTTAAGAATCTGATCCACAAGCAAAAGAGACTGGTTGTGATAATAACATTGTTTTGTTCATAGTTCTACAGAGTTCCGCAATATAGACCTTTGCTGAAATGGACAATTTCTGACACTGTTCTCATTTTACAAGTATATTTCTATATATTTAAGCCAGTTTCCAATAGATCACTGTACTCATTTTATAAACTAATATGATCAGGATTATTTTAAATATAACATCCTCAGTAGAGACTCTGAAAACAGGGAGTGGTAACTTTGGCCGGCAATTAAAAAAAAAAAAAGAAGAAGAAAGAAATTCTCACGAATACATGTAAATATGTGATACCTCACCCCAAAAGGGGGGACTTTGAAGATGATGTCAATTTTGATTTTATCATTTTATCTGTTACAGCATTTTCTAAGCTTTAAAATGACACCTTACTTGTTGAAATTGATCAAGGCGATCACATTTTACAACATAAAATCTGCTGGAAATTCTTATTATTTTTCCGGCTTTATGTTTTGCTGCCTATTTTCATCAGTTTCTCGAAAAGCGTTCTGTCGCAAAGTCCCTCTTTTCGGGTGAGTCATCACATATCTGGATATTGGTTTTCAATATTGTTTTAATGTGCGATGGCTGATAATAACATATCAGGCATTTCAGTAAAATTCTGCATGTGACATAGATTTAAAGGGGAGATACAAGGCAATCCGCCATTTCTATTCCGGCATGGAGACAAAATTGGGGGTATTCGCCGATAGCTTGCCGATGATGCATCGCACCTTGTAATAATGCGAGAATATTGAAGCACGCACACACGCTTTGCGTGCAGGTTGGCGTATCATTCGCGTAAAGTATTATTTGCGCAGGTTGTCTCTACGCGTAACTAAGTCTCGGCACTCGGAGTTGATTTTGCCGCGAACCGAGTTGGACCCGAATACCCCCAATTTGAGCTCCATGGCTGACGACGCCATTACACAGGCCGGTATACAAAGCCTGGTATCTCCCCCTCTATATCTTTGGCATGTGAGGAAATGTATCATCCTGTTTATTGCCAAAGCACTAAACAAGGCTCCGATTGAAAAAGTTGTAAAAAGACCATAAATCGTTGTGATATTTAAGCCAATGGGACAATATTTTACACATTTTTCACTTCAAATCAATCATTCAATCAAGAATATTCTATTACATGCATGATTCCGGATTTAAACTTGAGGCAAGACTTCTTCAGTTTCATATTACAGAGATGCCACTGATTTCATTGAACAAAACCTGAAAAAGCCATCAATTCTTGACGGTTATCCAAAAAGGGCTGAAAATATATGAAAATATGTAAATTTTAGATTTTAGACAACCTGAAATCATGGTTTGAGCTTCTAAAAAACCTGATTTCAGGTTAAAACCTGAAAAGTGGCATCTCTGATATTAAAGAGTGAACCAAGTCTTTATGTGCGTATCAAGACTCTAGCTGGATACAGTCTGCACCCTGACTGAGCAGGACCGTGTGCACCCCAAGTCTTCCATTTCTAGATAATTATAAGCCCATGGGTTCAAACGTGACCATGTGAAAATAGGTCTTTGTTGCTATTACAAAACAAATTTGTCCCATATGTTACTTAATGCGTGTGGCTGAGTGGTTAAAGCATTGGACTCATAATAAAATGCATTCGTGGGGTCGAGTCCCAGGCTCGGCACGTCTCCTTGTTTCCTTAAGCAAGAAACTTTGCTCTACTTGCTTCATGCTTCGGAAGGCACGTAAAGCCGTCGGTCCCATCTTAAGTGTTCCTGACACACTGTGCCACTGTCGGATGTAAAACAACGTCACGGGCTTAGCCATGGCTGTTCGAAATAAGAGTAGGGGAATGCTCCCCGGTACCGTGACCGTATGTCAAAATACGTCATCTACTCTAGGACCAGAGTGAAAAAAACCCATAACAACCATCAAATAGAGTATAGCGAATACCGTATACTTCTATGTGATCGCAGCCTTAAACACCAATTTTGTTAATTGTGTAACAAGAATCTAAATTATTTCCCTTTTAATTATTTTTCAAGGATCCGGATAATAGCTTCCATTAGATGTGAGCATATGCTTCCTGTATTGACCTCTAAACCCAACTTGATCTTGTAAAACAAACAATCAAATATTATTGCATTTTTTTTTAAACATGGTCTTCCAACCAGGGGGGTGGGGGAACTCACATATGGAAGTGACGTACGAGTGCCACCAAGCACTTTGGCAGTTGGGGTCTTTCAGTGACAAATTGGGTAAAAAAGGGGTCTTTCAGTTAGAAAGTATAAAAATGGGGTCTTTGGGCGAAATTCACCAACAGGTAGGATATTTCCGGGTCAAAATGTCCAAAAATTTGCAAAATTTTAAACGTTTTTTTGGGTGAATTTTTCAACAATTTTTTGCGACAAATTAAGAAAATGGCGGGTCTTTTAGTGACAAAGGTTGTTTTAGTGACAAGGAAGTTTAAAAAATAGGGGGTCATTGAATGACAGTTGTTAAAAAATAGGGTTTTTTGGCACATGGCGCATACATCAAAATTAAGTACCCAAACACCCCCACCCACCCCATGGAGTCTTTCAATATGGGCGACTTTGACTATCTGCAAATTCATCATATGCACTGACTTTATATACACTGACCTGAAGCAAAACACTCTTGACCAACTCATAGCTGTAGGGTCCTCTCAGCTCCTCACTCGTAGGGAATGGATTCCTTGGATCTCCCCAGCTCCATACTCTGTAATAAATGGGTAGCATGGTCAGGAAAAAACAATACATAGGGTCAGTTTATACTTCTTATGAGGTACCAAATATTTGGTGCAACAAGTCTTTGTTATCTTATAAATCTAATATATAATTCCAGTGTATTTTCTGAATAATAATGGAGGCTTTGTGATGAAAAATAAATACACCACACTTAAATATTTTATATCAATTGTTTGGTGGTTTACAACACCAAGCATCCGTTATTGATTAGAAGATGCATTGGAATCAATGTAATAACAAAAACTTGAGGCATCAAATATTTGGTAGCTCAAAATGAAAGTATTTCCAAACTTATACTGATTGAACACATCAGATACTAATCTGATTTCATTCTTTCTACACCTCATTAATCAGACATTGTCAAGTATTTGGTGAAACAAATCTTTGTTATCTTATCTGATCAAATGATATATAATTCCAATGTATTTTCTAAAATAATGGAGGCTTGGTGATATGTGCTATGTGCCACCAAAAAACCCCCACTTTTTTGGGCTTGCTCTCACTGAAAGACCCCTATTTTTACCAACTGTCACTCAATTAACCCTAATTTTTTTAAACTTCCTTGTCACTAAAACAACCTTTGTTACTCAAAGACCTACCATTTTCTTAATTTGATTTAATTTTTCTAAAATCGTCCAAAATTTCGTAAAATTTGTCAAAAATTAGCAAATTTTTGGCCATTTTGACCGGAAAGACACTACTTTTTGGTGAATTTTGCACAAAGACCCCCATTTCTTGCACTTTGTTACTGAAAGACCCCTTTTTTGACTAAATGTCACCGAAAGACCCTCTTTTGACCCAATTTGTCACCAAAAGACCCTACTTCCGAAGTGCTTGGTTGCAATCGTACGTTACTTTAATATGTGAGTACCCCCTCTGAGGATCATTACTGACTGTTAGCATCCATGAACTTTACATTATGGGTATTGTGTTAAGGATCGAGGCACCTTCATGTCGGCAACTGTTCGAAAGAAGCCCTATAACATTGGCTTTGGGAATTCTTAGAAAGCCTGAGGGAAGCTGTCTTTTTAAAAAGTATATTGAACTATCATGACTTACTATCATGGTGATTGCACAAAAATACAGATTCCAAAAATATAACTGATCAGTATAAAGCTGGTTTCAGAGTATCTGTTGTGGTGGTTGTATGACCAGCGAGAAATTTTTTTTCAAGTGCAAAACCTTGACACATGACACATCTGGAAAATTTGGTGGCAGGCACGCCGGACATGCTGACATGTAGATAGATGACCTAACCTTGTCGTGGTATGGTCGCAACAATACATTGTTTTGAGTTGGAATAAATTCAACATTTCTTGTGACAGACCATTACAGCAATATGCAAATGTGTCGCGCGTTATATTATGACAACTTAAAATTGCAAATGTTTGGTCGTCTGTCACAGTTACAAGAACCTCAACTCTTACTCTCATACGTTGATAACTGTGTAAGTCTGAATATGTCATAATTGTAACAAAATCTCCCCGGTGCCCCCTGGGATTTGAACTCCTGACCTTGGTATCCCGATCCAATGTCCATCTGTGCCTAGCTACCAAGAGTGGCCTGCCTTGGCAGCAAATTCCGTGCCCGTTTATATCCGCCATCTATGACGTATTCGAACTTGCAAATTCTTGATTTCTGCCTATAATAGTATTTTGTAGTACACAAGAGGGTAACGGTTAATACTTGGTACTTACTGCAATCTGCTTGGATGTTGAGACAATGTTTCTGGGTGTTTACTTTCAGTTAGATCGACACCTGTAGGGATTTAGAATGAAAAAAAAAAACTTGATCAAGTTTATAGCTGAAACTAACTAAAATTAAAATACTTGATTGGTTGATGATTGATTGATTGATTTATTGATTGATCAATTGGTAGTTGATTGATT
>JXSR01S018345.1:3143-14467 GCA_000969725.1 Ophiothrix spiculata
TCTCGTGTGCTGAAAAATGTGTCGTAATGTGATAGCAACAGCGGGAATTTCAAAAATCGTAAAACATTGTAAAACCAAATGATACAACGAGTTCGTAAATGCCGCGATGACAGCGTTTACGAGTTATCGAAACTGTATACTAGATGTTGCTTTGTCGTAGTTAGTAAGCACATACAATATTTTTCGTTAAGGATGCGTACTAAGTGGAACGAAAAAATACTTTATATGTTATGATGAGTGTTTAATAGTCTTTCTTGCAATATCAGACAGTTCACCATCATTCAGATATTTAAAAAAAAATCACTGGCAAAAAAAAAACACGTCAAGGCTTTTGTCCTGGATTCAGGTACATAGTTTCATATTTTAAATTTTCGGAACGACACTGTTGATTCAATTTTTCGCCACTTCAGAATTCGAAAGAGAGCATACGGTAATACTAGTAGGATTTGGTTAGTGCATAAATCCATCCTCCGTGCATCCTCTACACTATAAAAATAAACTGAATCTTTTTCGTTCCATAAACCTCCTTGCAATGTTCTTCTATCGTATTAAACATGACGTATCACCACTGTTTGATCGGTTCATTTATTAATTTTTCGACAAAAGAGCACTTTTACAATAAATGCAGGGCCTTTAAAGTGTTTAAATAAGTTATGGGATTAGGTGTTGAGCTGTAATATTTGTTTCCATAATTTATTTTCACATTTTACCTCATAAAATGGTCATTTTAGATCAAAAAACTCATTTTTAGCCCATATTTTGATGTATTATTATTGGTGGCGCTATTCATTTTTAAAAATTAATTATATGCATATTGCATAAATTAAATATTTGTTGTGTGAATTAAACATTAATAAAATTTGTTTTTGGTCTCCTTTACCTTTTCCATGTGACAAATGTCAAAACTAAGCGTCATAGATTCTTAAAACCTGGAAACTTGATTTATAGAAATAGCGCCACCAATAATGTGCCTTTAACATTAAATGGCTATATATTATTAGTGATCAAACAGTGGTGGTATTGACATAGCCTAAAACAAGACTCTTTTCTGAGTGACTAAAACAAACACCATACCGCTTTTAATGTCAGATAGTTTCCCTTAAGCTCTTTTCACGATATAAGCCTTACACGCCTTTGACATTAAATAACATCATGGACCCCTTCCCTTATACAACCTGACACACACTAATACCCAGAAAAGCATCTATGTGTACTTCTCTGAGCTATATCTTTAACATTATATTCGACCCTTTTGGTACATTTCATCTTCAGGCTCTCTGTACTACTATATCCAACAAACAGCTGCCATGGTGCATGAACAGATTAAATTTAGAAGAACTTCCGTATCTACTGCAATCAACGTTAATTTAAGGTTTGACAAAGAGCATTTGTGTCTTCAGAGTCGTTGTACAAAAACCATTCGATTATTATAGTAGACATTTTGTCGTAAATCGCGTCACATTTAGAACGGCGTCTAAAGTCGTTTTAAAAAGGTCGTTAGTCGGTTGTGTAGAACATCTTACAACTCTGAACGACCAATGTGAAATGTTCCACAGAATCGACTAAAGAATTTTGTTTAGAGCATTTCATAAGCATCGCACAAGCTCTATATTAATAGACCGATGACCTTTGGTACACAACTCTGAACGACCCTTTCTGATATGCTCTACAAAAAAGTCGTTAGTCGAATCGCATTTTGGCGCTCGGAATTGTTGTACAAAAGTAAACATTTGATGAGAATAAATCCTTGACACAAGTGGCATCTCACCATGGAGTCATTCGTAGACTTTGTATAAAAGTTATCTGTAGCTTAGGGAACAGCTTTGTAATAAGTCACACAGTTGTTTTATCAAAGCCATCAGTAGAATTGCGAAGAACTTTGTCTTACCACTTACGTTGCATCGTATTACGACAAGGGCTTGCAGGATATATAGTTGTACACTGGTCACTTGTTGAACAGTGAAGAGCGTTGACTCAGAAGGTGGATTTAGGGACATTTCATAGTCGTTGTAAAAAGGCCCTCGCTTTTTTTTTTTTTTTTTTTTTTTTGAGATTTATTATAAATAACAACTACATTACGACTGGGACGCACTATGATTTTCTATAATATTAGTTAACGTATTGACCACAGGGTTTTAATTACTCCACCCATTCCAAAATATGTAATACGCATTACCAAATTTGGACATGCAGATTTTCAAATTTATTTCGATGACCTTTGTGACCACAAGATCACAATTTCAATATTTAACGTGAGTTCCAGATGATCTTTGACCTTAGATATCCTGAACCGACCTCCAAGTTAGAAATATCAAGCGACCAATTGTTATACATGATCAAAGTTTGGTCCAGATCGGGGAAAGGGGTCTAGAGTTATAAATAAACAAACAAACAAACATTCATACAAACATGCAAACATTTATCTTGTATAATATTATAGTAGCTCATCAGACTGATGGGGACGGCGCATTTCTCGTTAAAACCCGTAACAACACTTGAATAACAAAAGCTATAAAATAAATATTTTATCTTGCGTCAATTGACTAGGGTAAAGCTCAATGGCATGTCAGAGCATTTTATTTGGAGTAACCGTAAGCCTTTCCTCCCTCTTCAAATACGTCACATAAACCTTTCCGCTCAATCGCTATGCAAATAAGTGTAAGGGAAATTGATTTCATGTCATGTCCGTTTGTAGGTATTTAACCAATACTCGGAGATGTTGCTACAACGTGAGGAGAATTTGGTTTTCTATCTATACTGATTTATTGTTATGTATGTCAGCATGTAAACATTAATATTTTGGTAAATTTAGTTCGTAAAATGAAAGCAGAATTGTTACTACTGTAAGCACAATCCGTAAGGTAAGATTTCAAACCCTTGAACCTTCAATAGTATGATAGTCGTCGCCGTGGAAGGGTTAAAGCCACCTCCAGCTTAATATGTAGTCACAGCTAGCTATGTATAATTCACGAGTCTTATTACTCTTATTACATCAGCAAAATGTGTAGTATGATGTGGAGGCCATGACCATGCTATCTCATAAGGTTACGGGCTCTCTATAATATCCTGAGGGATATTTAACACCTTTCATTTATTTTGTGTAAGAGATCCTGAAACAGGAGATTGGTAAAAACAGAGTTTTTGATATGTATAGCTATGTTCGGCATCGCTTTAGTACGAGTAATATACTAGTACACGATGAATAGTCTAACATTGCATGGTCGATGGTGGTTGTTTTAATTCAAAACATCGATTCTATCAGAGTTTTACGAGTCGCATTTAATGTCATACATACTTTTTTCAGTTACTTTTATATATTATAAGGATCGTTGGAATCAAATATACGAGTGATTTGTAAACCAACTGTGACCCCCCCCCCCCCCTACTGCTGCTAAGCTACTTAAGATAATGTTTTTCCAATTCCCTTATCATAAGGTACAGAAGGCACTGGATACGAAACCAAAGCAATTGATACCAACATGCAGGACAGACGCCAATGGAGAGCCGTCGCCAATGCAATGCCCGACTGCATCATGAGTCGAAGGAGTAAACGTAATAGTCAGACGTTAATAAGTTTATAATTTTAATTTATAATCAGTGAAATTAGTTGAACATCTCTTGCTGTGTACTTGGTTTTGACTATGTAAGCCACAGTAGTCTAACACGATCTCTGTTCAATTGGTTTAGTTGTATAAAGTATTAATATACCGTACTTGGATTAAGAAGTCGTCATTTATTCCCTATAGGCTCTTTTACAATATTCATCTTCTAAGACATTTGTTTTTATGGTATTTTTTACGCGCCATTCCTTTATTTTTATTAGGTTTACAAGGGATAAAAATCCGAACGTTCAAGTAGAACAAGCGCATGATTATATAAATCCAATAGGATTTTAGTCTAATGAAATATATTATGAAATATCGTGATATAGGACATGGTATATATGTATAGACGGCATTATGTGTTTAATAAGTTGCTCAATGTAACAACACTTACTATATAAATGCATTGAATATCACAAATATTTCAGATTGCATATGCATCTCAACTGGATCTATTTGCAATTAAATGCATAACGTATTAGTAGAGGAAAATGTTGTTTAACACTTCCCCTCAACAGTATCAAATAAATATTATTTTCTTAGCCATGCTCAATTCAAAAAGAATATATTTCTCTAACTAAAACTATTTTTGCCAGACATTGCTAAATTGATTCCTAAATTTAGTGTATCATATTTTTTGAATGTTTGTTTCAGGATCTATTACACAAAACAATAGAAAGTTGCCAAATCACCCTCAAGAAATACAGAGAGCCCGTGACCATGTGAGATAGCATGATCGTGGGGCCTCGACATCTTCCTAGCCAAGCTAGTGAAAAATAATTTGTTAATGTAATTAATAAATAAGAGCAACAAGACTTGTGAATGAAACAAATAACCCTTACAATGCGGTACCTGATTAAGGTGATGGGCTACCTTAAAAATGATTTTTTTTTTATATTACATGCCAATTTTTTCATATGGTAGTATCTTGTTACCCATGACAATGCAAATTCATCGGGAAAAAAATGGGTCAAAGGTCACCTAATTTGCATAAAAATGGCAGCCATCTTGGAATTTTTAGGGTATTTTTACGGCATTTTTTGAAAGGTTTTTTTTTTACTTATTGGTACTCAAGGATCTATAAAAATGCGTAACAGAGCCCTTTTTGAGATTTCAGGATAAAAAGGGGTACAATTTGGGTAAATTTGGCAAAAATCATGATTTTTTCAAAAAAGCGACAACATTTATTTTATTTTAACATTTTCTCAAAAAGTAAATACAAATTCAAAAAAGGGCTCTGTTTCGCACTGTAGCACGTCAAGGAGTACATTCTGTCCAAATTTGGTGGTTATAGCGTGTATCGTTTTCAAATAGGAAGCTGTAAACTGAAGAAAATCAACACTTCGAGAAAAACACCGATAAAGTCTAGAAACACTGTTTTGATATAGTTATGCAAATTTATTTTATTATTCTAACATAGTACAGAAGAAACTACTTGAATTATCAAAGCATTTGGTGAAAAAGTACAATCATATGTCACTCCGTTTTCAAATTATGAATTAATGAAGCAAAAATTTAAGATAACGCTGGTTGAAAAAACAATAAAATACATAACAAATATCACCGGGTGAAAAAAAAAAAAATTTTCCCGCAACAGTAAAAATGTTGAGTTCGGAACAGAATTGTCGTTTGACAAGTATAAACTGTTAGAGTGTCAAACTTTGTTTATATGGTGTTTTCAAATTACCATCTAACATGTGTTACGACCCAAAACGAGGATCAAGGTCAGAATTAACCTTTCGGGTTCGAGCTAAAAGCAAAGCAAGAATAAATACACTGTAAGACAGGATTTTATCAAATAAACAAACAATTTATTTACACAAACAATTTAACAGTGTAATTGTCTTATCTACGGTTTTAGTTTACTCACGAGTGGCTTCTGAGTTGAAAAAGCTAGCTAATAATATTCCACGGTAAAGTCCTTTATGACATCTGTGCAAATGTCCACAAATCCAGATCCAAAACGGTACAAAATGTCCGATAACTCCTTCCAAATAGTGTTCAATATCAGTCAATGTAAAATTCGTCTTCTTGCAATCTCAAACTCCTTGTCCACAGTTAATATAAAATCGATTCACGATCCAGCGACTAAACTTCTCCACTATAACAGCTATGCATAAAGTACTCCAAAAAGTTCCCAAAACTCCATCCACTCTTCCTTTATCTTCTCTAAAATATCTCAATGATATAACTTCAATAGCTGACTAAAGTAATAGCTAACTTCAAAGCTGACTGACCTAATAGCTTCCCATAGCAGACAAAGTAAACTGACCCCTTCTCTCAAAAGCCATCTCTTTTTATACCACTTTAACTTTCTCTTGAAAACCCTCCTTTTATCCACACCATTCTAGTACACATAATAAATTTCATCATAATATTTACAGAACATTCTAGGTCAATCTTCACTCATAAGCAACTTGGGGATTCCCCATGTAACCATGGTAACAGTCAATCATACTGTACTTGTTTACATGCATCACACAATAGAATACCTGGAAAGTCCAACACACCACACACATGATTGACAGCTAAACAAAAGAGCTATTATGTCTCAAGTAGCTCAACTTCCTATCAGCCCATTGTGTTGTATTAAAATCATCTTGTGCATAACAGATTGGCCACTCACATATTATGTCTGACTTATGGTACTGCTTTACTCAAAACTTTATATAATAATAGATTACATTTTCAGGGGCCTGTAACACATGTCTAAGGTTAAGTTTATATCTTCGTATTTCCACCAGGGAACAATACTTTACGATATCTTTCTATATTGGTATAAGACATACAAAAAACTTATTTCCTTGGTGAATGAGCGAAAAGGTTTACGTGTCGGAGAGGGAAATGCCTACTGCGGGTACTCCTAATAATAAAATAATCGAGATTCAAATTAAAACAAGAACTGTCTTTAAAAAAGACAACGCCTCCGGAAGAAACAAAATAATGTAGTCTTTGATGTGAATTATATTTGCAGATGTCTTTTTCTTTTAAGGAAATAGTGATAAAATATACTAGCCTATTGATTTGAAAAAAAGAGATTTTAATATTTAAGTAAAGGACACCACTAAAAATGTGTTAGTTTCAAATATCAGTAAAATCAGTAAAATCAATTTGAAATATATGATAATCTATTAAAAAGTTATATTAGTAATTTTCTATGATTACCGATAATAGAAAAAATAAATGATGTAACCCGTTTTCTCCTTTTCTGTCCTGCCCATCTCTTTAAAGTAAAAAGTAAAACATCTGCAAACATATTCACATCAAAGATGACATTATTTATTTCATCTGGAAGCGTCTCTTTTAAAGACAATACTTGTTTAAAATGAATATTTGTTGTGCTTTGTTGCAGAAATAGCCCCAAGGACACCTTGGGTCAGTCAGCTCAAATTTGAATATAACTGACAAATTATGTAATAGTATAACTTTCATTCAAGACTGTTTATTCACCATTCATGCATTTATCACAGAGGACCACTGTCATTATAAAGTGGACACTATGCTCGTATACAAAAACATGTAAAAAGGTAGGGTTTTTTTTACGAACGGGCGATGTACTACTCAAGTAAACTGGAGAGGGTTTCTAAATTACACAAATCTGAAAATTAAATTATAGTTAACTTTATAAAGGAATACTTAAAAGCTTGATAAAAATGTTCACGTTAGGGTATGAAAATAAAATCTTTCCTATATATTAGCCAAGAAGACAATGATATCTTAGAAGGCTTACTTTAAAAGGGTATGTTTTCAGATTTGATTTGAACACATATAGAATAGGTAAAACATGACAAAATACTTGTTCAGGATCCATTGCTTAGGATAAATACTTGTTTAGGGTCCATTTTGAGCATGGTGTAACCTTGCACTGACACGTGGCCCCCCTGAAAAACATGTTGTTGATATTGTGCAGCTAGTTTGTTGTTCACAAAATATGCAAGGCTAGCTTATTTCGTGTACCGGTACTGTATTTGTTTTAATTATATATAATAGTTTATGTTCTATAATGTCAGAAACAGCTAAAAATTTTTCTGTAAGTTTGATCAAATATATTTTATGCAAATATTATGGTACAACACAAAAAATACTCATTTTTTTAGCTATAAAAGAGAGTTAAAGATTGTTGTACCACAAATATTTGCAATATAGAGTTATGCATAAACTGTATATGCTGCAATGCCTGACTGAGTTTTATGTCAGCCAATTACATCTTGTTGCTATGACCAAATGATGACTTCATGTGACGGAAGTATCATGGACTCATTTAAATTATGGTCTTTCTTTCTTTGGAATTTGTTTAATGTTATTATTTCACTCTTGACAACTTTTCAATATAAAAACTTATATGATTATGTATTCCCATATTTGACGATTACCATAGCAACGCATTCAATCAAATGATTGCTGGAGATTAAAGCTTTTGAAGTTATTGCAGTAAATACTTTCAAAAGAAAGTAAATAGAAAAACATGACAGTCACTTAAGTATTGAGTTTGTTTTTATCTTCTAGCAATAATGTTTTGTAACCACTTTCCGTAATGTCTGATGTATTCAATTCAACAGGGATTCCGATGAGGTTAGAAATATCGTTTAATAGTGTTTTTGGATTCAATAGTGAGAAAAATACACGAACGTGGATTCACATCGGGATATCGTGCTTTGTATTTATTGCTAAGCTTCCGTTTGCACATATAGTATTATTCATTAAGCGTACGTAAAAGGACCGAAAGAATACTTCATTTTTTATGAATTTTGTCCGTGAATGTATCAATATTCTATAAACCTTGAATTGAGCAACAAGCAATCAGACTCTGTTACAAGATCCATAGGATATACATTGTATTCTACAACATCATGAACAGTTGGTTTTGTATTGCGTAAGAGACTAGCAATGATTGATTAAGGCTGAATCACTGCGTACTAATATATTTTTAAATAAATTCTCCATAATTTTGGTACTATTTTTCGCTAAATTTGTTGCTAACAAATGGACAAAAATTGTAAATAAGGTCATTTGAATATCCAGTAAGATTTAGTACGTTGTAATGATTCGAAAAAACTGGACTAATTTACTTCCCCGTATGGTCATATTGGTTTTGTGCGTTAATCGGCTACTTGTTGCGTACTTCAAGATTTACATAGTATAGTTTGAGTTTGCAATACAATTTGCCACGCAAGATTACTGTTAATATTACAGTTGTGAAAGGAAAGACAAAAATATGTTTAAAACACGATTTGAACTCGTGCTAGTAGAAGTGTAGACACATGCGCTATTAGTTAGCTTCGACTCAGTTATGATTTTCACTTGCGTCAACGTATAAACATTCTACGCGTGAAGACAAATTATTAAAGAATTGTCGTTATTGAGTGTCAGGACAGTTTAATCGTCTTCTTTGCAATATCAAACAGTTAACTATATATCAGTACGATATTTAACAGGAATCCTTGGAAAGGCACGTCAAGGCTTCTGGATTGAGGTACATAAGAGTTTCATTATGTTAAAGTTCTGGAACGTCACTATTGATGCAATTTTACGCCACTTCAGTATTTTTTTTAGTATCTTCGCTATTCATTTTTTGAAATTAATTATATGCATATTACATAAATTCAATATTTTTTGTGTGAATTTAACATGAACAAAATTTCTTTTTGGTCTCCTTTACCTTATCCATATGGCAAATGTCCAAACTAAGGGTCATAGATTTATAAAACCTGGAAACTTAATTTATAGAAATAGCGTCACCAATAATGCGCCTTTAGCATTAAATGGCTATATATTATTAGTGATCAAACAGTGGTGCACAGCATAAGAGAGTTCATAGTTGTTTTATCAAAGCCATCAGTAGAATTGTGAAGATCATACATTGCATCGTATTACGACAAGGGCGTGTAGGATACTTGTACAAGTCACTTGTTGATCAGTGTAGAGCTTTGACTTTGACGAACCCATAAATATATAAGAATGTGTAGAAAAATATTGTACATCATATAAAAAGGGGGAATATTATAGTGGCTTTCATTAAGATCTGTCAAGATTTGAAAAATCTACAATTTACAAAAATAATCATATCTATTCAACGTTTCTAATTAAGAGTAAATCTATATAAAAACCACACGAATTCTGAAAATCTTGGAAGAAAGGGATCAGCAAATTCATTTCATATGAAGTCAGTGATTACCTTTAGGCAAACCATTATGCACAAGAAGCATTAAAAAATCACAGTGTTTCTAGATATTTAATAAATGGTATTACAAAAATTGCATAGTTTTGACAAGTTTTCCTCACATTCAGATGCATGTTTTTGAATATATGGATTTGTCATTCATCATAGTGTCAAAATTTCATGCTAATATTTTTCTAACAAGTTGGTAATAGAATTACCTTCATGATATGTAATACATAAAATGAGAGTGTTTCTATTTTTTGGGGAAAAAATGGTTTTTATTATCAAAAATTTATTTTTTGGGGGTCAAAAACAGAGAATTTGGATGCTCCTTTTTTTGATTATAGTGGGTTAAGAATAAAACTTAAATGTATAACTACTGACCAAAAGAGAAACGAAAACATCAAAAATGACATATTTTGGCCTAAAATATGATTTTTTTGGAAAAATAGAACACGTTTTTATCAAAATATAGAAACACTGCTATTTTTATCTACAGTTATAATAAAGGTGACTATGTTTATAACATGTTATAAAAAAATTTGCTCGAAATATCTAGGTTATAATGAATAGCAAATTCACATACTCAAGAACATGTTTTTGAAGGTGAGGAAACAAGGATGATACTATGCATTTTTTGTACTACCCTTTATTTTATATCTAGAAACACTGTGATTTTTTTAGTGCACTGGGATGAAGAGTGGTGTCATAGGGATGCCACAGGCCTAATATGAACAAAAATTGCAGACCCCCTTCGATCATGTGGTTCTTATATAGATTTACTCTTAAATATCACCAAATTAGACTTTCGTCTTTGACCGTTGAATTTTTCCAAGGTTTTGGATCAACACAACATAAATATTTTAAGCACAGAAATTGTAAGGACTTGGCAAACTTCGGCTCAGTTGATTAACTTATAATGAGCTTTGAACGTCTTATATGGAAAATCATTACGCATGCATAGGCCATTTACTATTGAGGTTATGGAGAAATGTTCATCGTGGGACGTTCACAGTCGTTGTAAAAATTACTCGTGAATATAATTCTAACTATCGATTACGATTGAAACAAAATGTTTGTTTCAAATTCAATTTGGCGGGAAATTTTGACAGTAAAATAAATCACGTAAAGCGGATTATCGCTTCATTATTCTTGATTAAATTTAATGCTCCAAACGTGATTCTTTATTTTAAGAGTTCCTGATTGTATGGAACGTATGAAATCAAAGTAAACTACTATCGTAATTACCTCTAAATGACCATAAATGTTATTGCCTTACGTAAATCGACTGTGCGTTAATAGCTTGTGTCACAACATTTTATTTGGAGTACCCGTAAGCTTTTCCCTCCTCGTCTCATACACCTTTCCGTTTGATCGCTATGTAAATAAGTAGACGAGGGAATATATGGTTTGACCCCAAACAAATTGCAACAAAAGGTTTTTTAACTGATTTAGGTAGTATTTATCTTCAGTAACAACATATCAAAAATCTAAAAAAATCGGCCTTCCGGAAGTTGGTATTTTTCAAGATGGCCGCCAAAATGGCCGCCAAAATCTTAAAA
>JXSR01S018347.1:22051-36082 GCA_000969725.1 Ophiothrix spiculata
TGTAAATAATGAACTGTACCTTTTTCAAAGTACTCCCAGTCTATTAAATATAACCAGTATTTATTTTTAATTCATCAATCCTTTATTTTCCAGGCAGTGAACCAGGATGGATCAAAACCCGTCATGTACTAGCTTGCCTTGGATTTGTTGGCTTCGTCAATGTTTATGCCATGCGTGTCAATTTAAGTGTCGCATTGGTTGCCATGGTGAATCAGACATCAACAAATGTTAGTTTATCAGATGAATGCCCTGGTGGCCTTGGGAATAGCACACATGAAAACAAGGTAAAAGGTCAAATTGGTGATGGATTAGACTTCTGCACTACAGGAATTAAGCTGATGATGGATGAAACACATCCAAAAGTACTCCTGAGCTAGTCCCAACCATGTGACTCTTCAATAGAGTCACAAGAAAGTCAATTGACATCGTACAGTCACGAGTTGAAAAAGTTGTTTCATCAATTTTTTGTAAACTAAGTTAACATGCATGACCCAAATATTCACTGAAATGATCCACAATGACTATGGAATAATATTGTGAGTATTTTAAAATGCTAGAGTAATTTTTAAACCAAATTTTGGCAACTTTTTTGTTAGACCACATGGTGGTCGCCATCTTGGATTTTGACACATTTTTATCAAAATAATGCATTTAAACTCAACTGAAGCTAGTAATAGGCCTGGTATATGTTGTTAGATACTAATAAGAATGTACTGGCATACTTTTGGTAAATTTATATGCACTCTGAAAGAAGATATTGACTTGTGAAATCCGTTTGTAGAGAAGGTCAATGGAGTTGAGCGTATCTTTACCTTAGTAAAGATAAGTGTCGGATTTACTCCTGAGCAGTGTTCCTGCTTAGGCCGTATGCTGCCCCATTGGTGCAGAAGCCAGAAAAAATGGCGCAACAGGTTTTTTAAATGTGTGAAAAAAATCAGGTTGCACGACTACCACTTTTTTAGTAGTCGACTAGTTGGTATCAAATAGTCACGACTTCGACTATCTTGGCGACTGTTGTTGGAAGTTTGATCGGCACTGGAAAAATGTCCCAAACATGAATTTATCATCCAGTTTTGACAAAATATCTTCCTTCATGAAAATAATAGTGCATTTTAAAGGTAACAAAAGTTCTAAAAACTATGCCCATTTGAATACAATCTCTACATGTAGCTTCAGAGGCTGAGGGAAAATGTGTGTGGTTTGTAGCAGAAATGAATTAGTCGACTAGTGGTTATTGATATTTGATAGTCACGACTATCATAAATAGTTGCAACTTCGACTATTGGCGACTTAGTCGTGCAACGTGAGAAAAAGACACCTTTTGTTTCTCATTTAACCAGTTCATATCCCCTGTTAGTGATTTTGCTGCAAGCACTTCTTGAATTTTGATCGAATTTGTGCAAGCTCAAAACCTTGCTCCTAAGGTACGGTAAATTTCTGTAGTGCAGAAGTCTAATGCATCATCAATTTTAGTTTCTACTACCACATGTGAATCTCCACTTTTATAAGGTGAAGAGGTGTTATGCTTAATTTGGGGTGCACATTCTTGTAGTTTTGTAGCTTTGTTGATTTTCTGTCTGCTTTACACTTACAAGTTTGTTCATAAATTTTCATTTTTGTTGATAAGAAAGTTGAATGCATTTCAATTTTAAAATCTTTGTTGTTTTTTCCCTTTGTTCAACCTAATTATTACTGACGCCTATAATCCCGTACTCGATTAAAGTCCCCTAAATTCACGAAAATTTTTGTGAAATTAATGTACACACATGTTAAGTCCCATTGGTATTTTTAGGAGTCGCCAAATTATCATTACCAAAATATTCCAATAATCATTTCACTGACGGCCATAAGATGCCAAATGATCAAATATCAAAATCTACTTCCAAAAATAGTCGCAAACTTTATCAAAAATGCAATGTCACTTGCTGGAAGATCGCCGATGAATATCCTTTTCTCTATGTTTTGTTTTAAACATCGCAATCTGTGAACTATTTTTTTGCATCTGTTGATTGTCTTCATCAACAGATGGCTATGTTTACGGTTATAAATATAACAATAAAATTTAAAACAGAGCATGCGCTATCATACTTGGCAGACATGCACAATTGTGATTGTAACTTGTCAAAATGGTGACTCAAAATCGAAGCAGCGAAAATAATATTACCACATTAAATGTGATTTATAAATTTATGTAAGTTCCCCGATTTAAGTCCCACCCCTAATTTGAATAAAATCTGAGGTAAAAAAGGGTGGGACTATACACGCGTCAGTACGGTATATTAGCTTGTTCATTCGAAAGCTAGAAAGCATTGACAACCAGAAATGACAAGTTTCAATAAAAGATGTGTAGAGTAGTAACAAAACTACATTCAACAAGAGTGAAAACCAGCATTTATTATTAATTTTACTTAGCCTGGAATTGTGGGTTTTAATTTGTAATGTTTTGAAAACACCTACATTGTATAGCCTTGGTGGTAATTCATACACTCCGCGTGTCACCTAGCCAATTAGAACGAAAGAAAATAAAGTACGCGGAGTGCAGTGGATCTTCACAATGCACAACTACGCTTGTTGCGTTCATGTTTGCGTGGTGGGCGTTAAGTGAATATGAATGTTTCATTGTTTTTGTTGAGTGATTTAGTTTAGAGAAGTTTTGGATTTTGATGGTCATATTAAAGGCCTTATTTCTTTTCACAAAAGATACAATATTATTTTTCTGTTGTGTATGAATTAGATTGATACATTTGTATTCCATTATGCTCTTAAAAATGAGACAAAATCAATGCACTTACGGTAAATTTTGATTGCTGTCCAATGCACTCCGCCCCTACGGGCCTCGTGAATTGGACGCATCAAAATTGACCGCGCGTGCATATTGATTTTGTCTCATTTCACTCGCCTATGAAATGCGCATTTATTAATCTATAAGTAAAGAATTTTGTGGTGGTTTGAAGATCGAAGACATGTAGCAGCATAAGAATGTTTAATGCAACTCCAGAAAATGTCTCATAAACATTTGTTGTTATGAACTGTTGACTCATACTCAACTATGTCTCACAATATGCAGAGTGAACACATTTTTGAAGACACATACGAATGTTTCATTCAACTTCAGAACATAAAACTTTTGTTTGTTGTTAGGAACTATTACAGAGACTGTTTAATTAGCTTCTACTAACTTGCATCTAAAATAGCCTCATAACTTATCACTATTTGTGACCGTCCATTCCAAACCAGCCGTAAATGCCACCTCTTCACTTTTTAAATATTTACAAAGAACATATTATCAGGATTAAAATGACACCTCGTTGAACTTCACTTGATTTCCAGAAGTCAAGTTATGGTCCGTCAAAGTTTTTCAGACAGTAGAAGTATAACTGAGATAAATGCATTTAAAGATCAGTAAGCCATATAATATCTGTTGATTGTCTTAAAAACATGCAGATTTATTTCATATTTTCTATCATTTTCTTGAAATGAAACTTTGCTGGTAATTTATAGTAAGCACAAGGATTGTGAATCTGTCAAAAAATCAATTTCGGCAAATTACAACTATGACATGTATTTTCACCTGTAGTGCAAAGTGAAGTTTCTGGCATTTATCGCTCATACAGACTGGACAGCCACATTTATAAATATTCAAACGAACTGTGGATTTTTTTTAAAACTGCGCTTATATCTAAGTGCAATAAAATATGCATTAACCTGTTGTGAACACAACGGTGCCAAAAACTAATGCTGCTTTCATACTTGTGTAGTTTTGCAGCTTTGTCGCTGCATGACGTATATTTTTTGCAAAACTTTGCCGCTTCCGGTTGTCGTAGCGGCAAAGCTATATGTCATTGAGATAATCGATATCGGCAAAATTTTGTCGCATGACAAGAAATTTTGAGTTGAAATGAATTCAACTTTCAGAGCGACATGAAGCGGCAAATCTGAAAAGCGTCAAAACTGCAAAGCTACAAAACTGTGAAAGGAAGCAAGCGACAGAGCTGCAAAGCTACAAAGCGACAATAAGTATGAAAGCAGCATAAGCCACATTGTTTTGATCAATAGAAATTGACTCTGTACAGCAGGTAATCAGAATTAGTGATTGTTGGAGGTTGTTATAAAAAACATTGTTTTACTCATGACTGATACATGTAGTACTGTGTGTTGAAATTTGTAAAAATATATAACTAAGAATTCAGGGTTAGCGCTACAAGGGGTCCAGGGGTCCAAAGACCATGTTTTTGGCAATCAGACCCCTTAAATATGGATTTGTGGCTACCCAAAGGGTCCAAAAGTAGATCCAAATTGACTATTTTGTTTGGAAATCCTATTATTTTGACTTATTCTTGTGTAGCAATATGGTGATTGGACCCTAAGATTTCAGAGCTCAGTGCTACCCCTGACTAAGATATAATTTGTTAATATTCAAATTATATTTCTCAATAAATATTTTATCTGTATCTTTTTAATTCAATATTACAGCACTCACAAACCTTCAATTGGGATGAAAATACACAAAACCAGATCTTGAGTGCCTTCTTCTACGGGTATCTAGTCACTCAGATTCCAGGCGGTTGGTTGGCTGGTAAATATGGTGGCAAGTGGTTGTTTGGGTTAGGAGTTCTATGTACAACCGTGTTGACATTGCTGACACCATTAGCTGCATCATATGGAAAAGGCTGGCTGATTGCAGTGAGAATACTAGAAGGACTTGGGGAGGTATGTTATATAGGCCTGTAATTGGTTATTTGGGTCAGGAGTTCTTTGTACGACTGTTTTGATATTACTGACACCATTAGCTGCATCATATGGAAAAGGCTGGCTGATTGCATGTATGTAATATACAAGTGGCTATTTGGTTTAGGAGTTCACTGTATGATTGTGTTGACATTGCTAACACCATTGGTTGCATCCTTGGGGAAACAGGTACTTATTGTATGACATAAGTGTTTTGGGGTTAGGCCTATAATGTTTAAGCATAAAATGTACTAATTAAAGTACCTAATTTGCAAAATTTGGTTAAATGTCATATCTTAGAAACCATATAGCCAACCTTAGTGATATTTAGTGATTGGGGTGGGTTGAGGACTATGCCTAGAAATGTTTCTTGACTTCATCAGATGCTGTTGTTATTGTTTGTTTCCAGGGTGTGACCTTTCCAGCCATGCATGCAATGTGGGGGACATGGGCACCTCCTTTAGAGCGAAGTAAATTGGCAACATTCACTTATGCAGGAAGTCACATGGGTACCATTATATCCTCACCGATATCTGGTATTTTATGTGGCTCAGATTTCTTGGGAGGTTGGCCTTCTGTATTTTACTTATTTGGTGAGTATTTGAATAGGGATTTATGAATAATTATTTTGATATGTAAGCTATTCAAACAGGGTGAAGAGAAATAGGTAGCATGTTACACAAACCAGCAGTTGGTTATCTCAAGTTATCAAAAGTCATGTTGTAGTTTTGGAGAATGTAGAGAATTTGTAGCCTATTGAACAACATAAGGTTAGTTATTCAAAGTTTTAGTGATGTATGAAAAGAGATGGCGATTTTTGACGAGGCAGTTAGTAAGGGTAGCTGATAGGTTGACATTGATACTTTTGATTAAGATAAGATAATTGTTTTAAATTTCAGCCTCTGAGCAGGACCAGAAAAATAAGATAACTTCAGTTAAACAACTCCACATGTTTTGTTGCAATTCACCACATTCGAATAATTTGCACATCTTGTTATGATCACTTCATACAATTTACCACGTAACCCCTTACAATAAAACTAATGCAAACCTTGCTAATTAATTAGGCAATCTCCACAGGCCACAAATGTTCAGCATACATTGACACAATTGTAGAGATATGCCATCTTCGTGTTAACATTCTTGGTTTATTTTGAATGACAGGTGCTTGTGGCCTAGTATGGTTCGTTGTATGGACACTGTTGGCACATGATACACCAGCAAAACATCCTAGAATATCTCCTCAAGAAAGAACTTACATAGAGAAAAGTATAGGACATACACAAAAGGTAAGCCACTTTTTAGATGACTTTGCTAAACTTAAAGAGTTAAATGTATGGCAAACTTATAATACCTAACAGTGCATGTTGTTAGGCCTGGTAAAATAACATTTTATTTCCGGTAACATGTTCAGACAATTTTGGGAATGAAGGAAGGGAACTAATTTTATTCTACAAAAAAGAAAAAAATATCCTTTTAAAAATTTTGGACGGAAGGAAGGAAGTAAAAACATCATTTTAGGATTTGCGTCCAAAGAATGTCACTTGGGCGTGCGAATGTCTTTGGACGCCAAGTCTTACCTAAACTTTTATTGCCTACAAAACCACATATGATATGAATATTTGAACCAAGTATACTTTGGGTCCCATTCAAAAATTTAGGGTTAGGTTTCGGGTTAGGGTTAGGGCCAGGGCATGGTTAGTGAGTTAGTGTTGGCCATGGTCTAGTGAGTTAGGGTCTGGTCAAGGTCTATTGAGTTAGGGCGGGTCATGGTTAGGGTCAAGTTTTTGATAGGACTTAAAGTATACTTTTTCCGAATATTCAATCCAATTTTTGTGTGAAGCAACATTTTAAAAGCAACAAAATGAATATCTCTTCTGAAAACATTAGAATAAGGTGCCTTGAAATACTCTGAACTCAGTTATACACATATACATTTTGGGATATTTAACCGTATGGAAGACATCATCAGATCTCCTTTAGGGAAGAGCGGGTTTCAAAAAACATGTATATTATTTGACTTGGTCTTATCTTTATACAGGTGTGTAGGCATATGACCTGTTTTCTTAGTTCTCCTCTGTTATTGACATTGTCTATTTCATATTATCCCTAGCATGTATGCTTAATGTCATGTGATATATTCATGTCATGCTTACTGAACATTATTTACTTAGGTATTCAAACACGCTACAGAGTTGTTCAATCGCAAATTGACAACAATGCATCCATGCATCCTTGCATGCATTTATCGAGCAAGGGTGGCTTTAGCCACCAGAGAGTGATAAAAATACGCCAGAGTTGTTGATTTGTAATTAGCAACTCTGTAGCATGTTTGAATACCTTTCAACAACTAAAATCTTCCAGAAAATGTATGAATTAAAGTCTAAATCTTCTCAATTTAACAGATAGGCCCACTCATTTTCATAAAAATATTTACAGAATCTGAATCAAAGAGCTAGTTTGTCAATGTTTGTTACTTTGAAGTTTTCAAGTGTTCCCAAGCACCGGGCTTTGCACATGCTGAAAGTGCCCAGCGTGTGATGAACAGTGCGCAGACTTATATGTAATGTGTAAACGCACTTCTGTAAACGTTGTTTCATGTGTGACGTGCTAATTTGAATATCAACTGTTGATTCATGATGAATCAACTTTTGATTCATGACGAATAAACAACTATTAAAGTAGCGTAGTAAATAAGTAGAAATCCATTCCAGTAAGGAAACTTATTATCATGACTTAAGCTGGTTTTAGAGTGTCTGTCGTGGTGGTCGTAGACGTAGGACCAGTGTGTGAGGTCAAAAATTTTAAGTGCGCAAACTCGACCTTGCCGCATCTAGAAAATTTTGCGGCAAGTATGACAAGCCGATTTATCGATTACCCTGTCGTGATGGTCGTAAAGACACAATATTTTGAGTTGTAATAAATTTAATTTTTTGTTGGGACAGACCATTGCAGCAATATGCAAATGTGTCATGCTACACTACAAGAACTCAAAATTGCAAATGATTTGTCGTCTGCCACAACGACAAGCTTGGTTGTCTGCCACAATGACAGCTACTCTGAATCCACCTTTACCTAGTATTGCTTATGATTTCCAGTACGAAGCTTGAAGGCAATGTCTTCCATTAAGCACCTAGAGCTAGCTGATGTTATTGTGAATTAATGGTCATATGATCTAATCCAGAATTTTCTTTTTCATCAAGAATAAGATCTACACTGTTCTACAGCACCATATTTTTTGTTAATTCTTAATTGTTAGAACTTTATTAATTCAGTTTTTGTCTTTCCTTTTTCAGCGGTCACTTTCGGTACCATTATACAGTGTTTTCACATCCATACCTTTGTGGGCTATTGTATTCTCTCATTTTGCCAATAATTGGGGATTTTATACACTTTTGACTAATTTACCCAACTACTTGAAGAATGTACTCAAATTTGATATTTCACAGGTGAGAAAATTCATCTTGCTAGTGCAAGAAAATTGTATCTGAAATTTCTGTCATAAGTTATTTTTATTTAACACCTTACACTAGAATGAATGGAATCCCTTAAAATTTGCCCACCCTATGTCAGTGGTCTTGAAATTGTTCAAGAGCCATTGGCTCAATACTGCAAATTATACAGTGTGTGATACAAATTAATGAAAAATGACAGCTATTGCAGATGCGATTTTCTTGCACTCAATGTGAGTGCAAAAAGGTTGTATCTGCAATAGCTGTCATTTTTCATAAATTTGCATCGTACACTTTATTATGTCCAGTTTCGGGTTGGTGGCTCTTGAAATGGTTCTTACCATTTCAGGAGCCACCTACATATGACGAGACTCATTTTAAAGGATTTTTTGGTTTAAAATGACAAGGTATTGAATAAAATCTGACATATGACAGCCATTGCAGATACACTTTCTTGCACTCACTGTCATGTAACAGTCCAACACCTGATTACAGTACAGTATAATTTTTTGTGAACTTTGGCCTTGGCACATGAGACTTAGCAAAAAGGAACATGGCCAAGCATTTAGAGCACAGGACTCATATTACAGAAGTTCTGGGTTCAAGCCCTGGACCATGTATTCTTGTTTCCTTGGGCAAGAAACTTAACTGTAATTGCACCGTGGTTTGGAAGTCCACATTAAGCCATTGGTGACGCTGCGAATGCTCTTTCATTGGGTGCTGCATACAGTGCGTCTCTCAGTGTTCAAATCCTCAGTTTACAAATTGTTAATTACAAATTATTTTCTCAGGTTTTGTAAAATTAGCACATTTGTAAATCATAACTTTTTTTCACTGCATCCACCACTTCCTATAAGCTTATTATGTGGTCTTTTCATATTTACAAATCATTTGGATAGGAAATTTACGATTTTGTAAACCAATTACCAAATGATTAAGAATTAATTTAACTGTGAATTCATTTTAATCTTAGGTTTACAATAGAAAATGGATTTGTTTACAAGACAAAATTTTTACCTAAGTAGTATTATACATATGAATTTAAGCATTCATCAGATGCTGGTTGATTGAAAAAGTCTTTAATGTAGACTGATTGATTGAAATTAGGTATCGTTATACCAGATTAGTAGATCTCAAATGATGACAATGGATTACCAAAACTGAATGCATCACTGGTTTTATCAAGGAATGCATGTTTTCAGCCTATTGCCACATTTTATTCAACTACCGACTGCTGTTGTTTGCATGACAATCACATTATGATTGCACTTCACTTTGTCGGCAAAGAATGGGACTAGGAGACTAGACAGTGTCAGATTACAATAAATTGACAAATACTGCCGACTTTTTCTGTATTTGGGATTGAACAATTCATAAACTATGGATTTAAACTAGCCTACTGTATACCTGGTGAGTCTAATGAAGTTATTATGTGCTTTTATCTTTTTACAGAGTGGCATTATATCAGCTCTTCCCTATATATTTCTTTGGTTAGCAGTGGTAGGTGGTGGCCAATTAGCTGACTTCTTCAGAATGAGGGGCTATCTTACTACCAGACAAACCAGGAAGCTTTTCAATAATTTAGGTGAGGATTTGACACAACCTTGGCCTGTTTTTAAGAGGGAGTTTAATCAGCAATGCAAAATAGGAAGCCAGATTACTGTTGGTTAATTTAAATTGAAAACCGCAGGTTTATGTTGCTTACTACACCCTATTTGTTATAGTGCGAGCCTGTCTTTTACTTACAAAGTGGTAAAGCAGGGAAATTTACAAAGCAGATTTCAGAGTTTAGAATGCTGGAGAATGATGTCTTAGGATAAATGTCAAATAATATAAATCAGTGTAAGAGAATAATATGATGTATTTGAAATATTTTTATATAGATAATCTTTTTGAAATCTAATGATTGCTGTTCCGTAACCTGGTCATGTCGACCTCTTTATTTAGCATTGTAGTAAAATCTTCCGTGACCACCGGCTAGGGCAGTTAAGTGACAGCAAAACATCATAGATGGCAGGCAGGTCTTAACTAGTGTCTCTGTTGAGAGTTGGATGTTGCTTTCTTATTTCCACGCCCTCCTTGATCTTCCGTTTCTAAAAATGCTGTTCCCTACCTATGAGTCATCAGTCGTCATGTGAATGCAAGGAAGTTGTATTTGCAATGGCTGCATGTTTTATATTTACTTAACACATTGTCACTAGAATGCAAAAACTCCATCAAAATTTCTTTCTCATGTGTCAGTGGCTCTTGAAATGGTTCTTCAAGAGCCCCTGACCAAGGACTGGACATTCTATAGTGTGTAGTTCAAATTGATGTAAAATGGCAGCTATTGCATATTTGACTTTCTTGTACTCACATATCTGACTCTCAAATTATAAATCACACCAAAGTATGATGCATCTTATGAACAATCTCTTTTTCAAGATAGTGCACTTACTTATGACAGGTAGTGTTCCAAACCATGATGTTCTCCATAACTTAATATCTTTGATCTCTCATAAAAGATTTCATCTTTCTTTTTTCTAACCCAGTATCCATGAGCCTAATAGTTTCTGTTTTCTTGTAAAGTTGAAAACATAAGTTCTGAAACAAGTTTTGAGAACATTTGCTCTAGTTCTGAAACATGTTCTTGTGTCTGTAGCAGCAGTGGCAAAGCTGGTCGTCCCCTCTGATTTTTGTAGAGTTAAATCAAGATGACCATTCTTAAATACTTTGAATTTGTTGATGTTAACTGAATACAAATTTAATTTATGTTTTCAAAACTGCAGTCAGGCTAAAAAAAAAAGAAAAAAGAACTCTGTCTCAGCTTACTTATGGTCAAAATCCTAAGCGCTATGCGTTTTTGGTTTTTTTTAGTAAAAAAGGGCTACTTGGATGCGGAAATACCCCCTAATTTTTTTTTATTGCATTTTTGGGAACTTTTTTTTTTTCGCGGCTGCTTCACGGCCGTTTATTTAACTTTTTTTCTTTGGCCTTACAAGAAATTAATGTGTATTGAAACTAATTCATTTTAACTTGTACTCAAAACCACAATGAAAACAAACAATCCTTTTACCAATATTTCATTTCTTGTTATTTTTCAGGACTAGGTATTCCAGCCATCTTCTTAGTTGCAGTAGGCTATGTGGGGTGTGATAGAACTTTGGCTATAGTATTCCTATGTTTAGCTTGTTTTGGTGCTGGTTTAACCATGTCTGGCTGTAATGTCAATCATCTTGATATAGCTCCGCCCTATGCAGGGGTGCTCATGGGTATTACAAATAGTGCTGCAACAATACCAGGCTTTGCTGGGCCAGCAGTGGTAGGAGTCCTTACAGAAAATAATGTAAGTACTAGTTCGTCCAAAACTATGATGTGCAAAATATTTTATTCTATTATATACGAGGGTCATTCAAAATGTCCGACCTGTTGTATCATATCTTTTGTTCTATTAAAGGTAGAGACATGAAACTTGTCAAAAATATAGCCAAGAATGTCACCTGCATACAGTGAAAAAATCGTATCAATGCCTTAACTTGATTTTTGCAGGTAATCTGAAAACCACAGTAAATTTTGGTACACCAGAAACAGCCAAAATATTTGCAATATTTCTAAAAGTGGCTCAAGTACAGTGAATTGAAAAGACCATAATATATTCATGTGGTATTGCTATACAGTGAAAATTGTATAAAACATAAGGATGAACATATAATTATTTGCGATGATTAAAAACTTAACCCAAACAGAAAATAAATATCATTCAAAAGCACAACAGCAATAGTATACAAATATTGACTGCTTTGAGGGGCATGAAAATTATTTTCCCGAGGTGATCTCAAAACCATGAATATGCCCGAAGCGAAGCTGAGGGCATATTCATGGTTTTGAGATCACCGAGGAGAAATAATTTTAACCATGCCCCGAATAAAAAGCAGTCAATATTTGTTTTATATACCGAATATATAGATTTTTGTCATCTGGTTGGTTAAAAGAATCATTTTTGCACTGAAAACGCCCGATCGTCAATAGTCGCGCACGTATTGCTTGTGTTACACCGGCGCCGCAAGATATGCTGAGCGGGCCTAGTGAAAAATATGCCCCGGGCCTAGTAAAATCCAAGCCCTCACTTTTAACCAATCAGAGTACAGTAATCTGTATATGAGGTATATAAAAGCATATAACCCCTGCAGCAATTATCATTAAAATCACCAAATGCAGTTTACAAAAAAATTGACATTAATGAAAGAAGATGCAAAATGGTGGCATTATGAAGCTTTAATTTCGATGCATTTTCATAGTAGATCACGAGGGGAATTAAATTTAACTTTTTGACTGAAAAAATGTGATGTAGTACCTTTAACTGTTGTTTTTCACATAAAACGACTTAAAGGGGGAACTATGGTAAATTTATTTCAGTAAAAAAAAATGAGATTTTAATAGCAAGAAGAAGTACTTGGTTTATTTTCTGTCATTTGCTTCAAATTTGATCAAGATCGGACATTCCTTTGTGAAGTTACAACGTTTTAAGCTACTTTACGTCTTATTTCTTTATTTATTTAATGCGATTTTTAAATGCGTTTATTTCAAAATGCGATTTTCGGCTACTTGGAAACTGGCCCCTCAAAATTTTTGCACTTCTCAATGGTGTATGACCACCAAAATTGGCACAAATATTGATCTAATCATGCTTTGCAACTTAATGGGAGGGATTTTTGATATATGTCTTACTTTTTGATTTATGGGCTTTCAAAGTCAAATCCAGCAAGAAAAAATGACTTTTTAGAAATCGGTTGCCATGGCAACACACTTGGGTAAATTTTGAAATGTCTCTCCATTAAGTTGCAAAGCACTACCCATATAACTTACCCATATATCAAATAATTTGTAAAAATGACCCTATCGAAGATTTTTTGAGGAGGAAACTGCAATTTTGCTTTATCCAAATTTTGTGAGTTTGACTTTTGACCTCACCTCATTTGCATATATGTTTTGATATTAATGTGAAAATACAATTTTCTCAAACTTCAATTCATATGCTTTGTTTTGATATATAACAATCCCATGTTCAAGAATCTTAAGTCTCTAAAGCTGAGATTCCTTTTATCTATTTGCGGTGCGGATGCGTTGCGTTTTGCACTGTTAGAGTACTGGTCCGTATAATTTAAAAGCGTACAATTGAATGGTATTTGCTTATTGCACGGTTTGCCACTTGCGGGGAGAGCCTCGATTTGACAGTCAATTAAACTAGCCTAGTATGTTACATAACGATGTAGTCACTTCATGCAAGGTCAGTGGTTTTTGAAAGAGGGAATCGAACTGTTAATCGCAATATTATGTAAGTTCCCATTCATCTCTCAAGCCAGGTCGAGGCTCTCCTCAAAATGGCGAAACTGTGCAATAGACTAATCACGTTGACCAAAAGTGGTTTTTTTATAAAGTAAAATCAATACTTATGCTACAATGCTTTTTCACTGAGAAAATCAACAAATATATATTGTTGTCCAGCGAGATTTACAAAACTGTATTTCAAAAATATTTGACATATTAATAGGTTTTAAGTCGGATTTGCTAGTTGAAAATAAAACATGGCTGACATGGATTTTGAAATCAGAACAAATCTGAGAAAAAAACTGTTTCGCCATAATTTGTCAGTTGCTTAGTCTAGAGCTGAAATGCATATAAAAAAAACAAATTGTAGATGTGATGACAGAATTCCAAGCTTCCGATTTTGTCATCCTTAGTGAAAAAATTCTAAAAAAAGTTCAAAGAAAGGTGCAGATATCGCCACCTTCATCTACCAACAAAATAAATTAAATGGTTCTTCCTATCAAAGAGTATGTGGTTTCATGTGAAATATGTAAATGTACAAATA
>JXSR01S018347.1:97883-108731 GCA_000969725.1 Ophiothrix spiculata
TTAGAATCCCTGCACGTACTTTATATATATATTAATTATAAAGCGTTGTCATACTTTTGCTTTATTTGTTTCTATTTGCAATATTAATTGCAAACACGAGATAAGTCACGTGGATTTTATAATTTGCACTTATATTATACAATTTCAGGTGAGAACCTTGTTCTAAATAATAGGCATACGCGTACAGCGTGCGATCTTGAGACACGGGCCAAATAAGTTTCAAATTGGCACATGTGCCGTTATGAAAAACGTAAGGAATTGAACTGCATTGAGTAGGAGAACATGGTGAATGCGTGTATCCTGTTTATAACGATAATCCTACAAAATATCTATTAGAGTACCGGTAGTTATTTCTAAAAATATGATGTTTGTTATATTTTAAATGAAAAGTTCGCCGCAAAAAATATTAGTCCGAAGATAAAGTGTTCTTTAACATGGGTATTGTTGCATGCTTTAAGGATTGCTTTTGAATTTTATTGCATTTTGATTATATTAATATTGATTTATCATAATTTCAAATCCAATTATTCTATTTAGAATCAAAGGAATTACACGAACAATTTGAGATAATTTTACCTCTGACAGAATGCCGCCTCGTTTGTAAGATTTATTGATTTTTGATTTCTGCCCTAACATGCCTAAAGACAATGTAGCGAAATCACTTTGTACACCACGACACGCATTGTAACATGCATTAGACAGCGACAGTGTCATAAAAGTTTTGACTAGCCATGGGTTGTTTGTATGAGGATTTGCCGCTTCCAAGTTGAAGAACGGAATCATTTTGTACTTTCTTTAGAAATAGTTCAACACTTATTGAAAGGATGATTGCTTATATATTAAGGTAACTTTAGAATAATACATATGGTTAATCTTTGTGAAAGTTCGAGGCAAAAATGTATTGACATATATCCTAGGTTATAGTACGCTCGTTCAAGCATTTTATGACTCAGAATAGTGCTAGCTTTAGAATCATATTAACCAAGGTATTTCCCACCCGTTGGTGCCCAAGGGGGGGGGGGTTCCTAGGGACCCCCCTTAAAAACACCATTCTGGTATGAATTTTACGTTGAAAGTCTGGTAAATGATAAAGCATGTTATAAGGACCAAAATACAAAAAAAAAATGAAAATCGGATGAACCGTTTCAAAACGGCGGCCGAAAAAACATTTTTTGTGTCGAGTCAAAAATTGACCCACCAAAATTTCAAAAAACGAGGAATTTTCGCATGAAATTTTGCTCAAATGTGCACATTGCAAATACAATTACATTGCAAAAATGAAATTAGAAAAAAGTTATTCGGTATTGATTGTATGGGCAAAACAAATTTGAACAGCGCCCTCGAAAAATAACTTTATGCTAATTAGCACGAAAACGACTGGATCGAGATTTTTGCCACTGAGGACCCGCTGCGTTATTACAGTAGCCACTACTCCAGACCTATAAAAACAATTTTGGACATACCAAATGACACACATAAAACATTCAGCTATTCCGTCAGATCTTCTGCACGTTTTATAAGAAAAAATCGCTGCTGCAAAAAGTTGACGAACGAATCATCTTATAACTGAGAAACAGTTTCATAAAGGATTTCTACAGAAAAGGGTTTCATTTTGTCATCAGGTAACGTTCGAATAGTCGTAACTAAACAGGGCATTTTATGTGTTTTGGATCAGAAGTCAGGTATCATTTTTTTGCAGACAATTACAGAAGTTATAAGGATTAAAATGACACCTCAATGAACGTCACTCGATTTCCAGAAGTTAAAGTTTGTCAGGGAGTAAAATGTATAACTGTGATAAACGCGTTTAAAGATTAGTAAGCACTATATTTTCTGTTGATTGTCTAAAAAATATGCAGATTTATTTCATATTTCCTATAATTTTCGTTAAATGAATCTTTGCTGGTATTTTGTAGTAAGCACAAGGATTATGAATTTGTCAAAAATCAATTGCGGCAAATTACGACCTTGACATGTATTTTCACCTGTAGGGCAAAATGAAGTTTGTTGCATTTACGGTTCATATGGGCTGGACAGCCACATATGTATGTTAAAAATAACAAAGAAAGAACATTATCTTACATATTCGAAACAGTTTCTTATATGCCGCGGCGGCTCACATGTTGAGCATTAATTATAGTATTGATTATTGGACATTATCCTTATCTTAATTTAATTCCAATTAATTATATGTACAGAATAATAAGAATCGCATCTACAACATAACAAATTTTGCCTAAGAGAGTTTGCCGCCTCATTAGTCATTACTTAAGATTTATTGATTTTTGGTCACCGCCTTAAAGATACCGTAACCAATTTGTACAAAACGACACGCGTTGTAAACATCATGACATGCCTATAAAACCAGGAACTGTCATATAAGTTGTTGATTTCTGATTCAGATGTTTCATGGGTCGTATGCATGAGGATTTGCCGCTGCTGAGCTGAAGAACGGAATAATTTGACATTTTTCGGAAATATTTTCACAGTTTTTGTATAAAGGATTTTTTTTTATCTATTCAGGTAATGTTTCTATGTTTTATATCTTTTAATAGTTTTTGCGAATATTTTGGTGTCTTGAATCTCTGAACAGGATGCAAAGATCTATAAAGTAACATAATTCTCGTTAGATTGGGTATCATAGAAAGTTCTTGTCCGTTCAAATTTCGGGTATTTATATAGCCTATTCACTTAATGCTCCTGAAATACCTTTTGCACACGAAACAAGAAATATTCGCGGAAAAAAACCCAAATAGTTTCATTTCAGTTGTGAGTTCTTACTAACCTGCTATGTCTCATTGTCTAAGCGTTTGTGTTAAGGGGAGTCAATGTTAAACATTGGTTGAAGAACAGAATTTTAAATATTGGAAACAGTTTCTTAGTTTAGGAAAGAAATTCTTCGGAAATTTAGGTAATGCATTTTTAACCGATAATCATGTGAAGTTTGTTGCAGACTTTTGCAGAAGTGCTGATATTCTTATTTACGTATGGCCTAACACGCGACATACATTTGTGTTGTTTTCTGAAGATTTCGTTTTCCTCTTTGCCAAAAGAAACTTTTCTATAAATTGTCTATAAGCAGAATATTATGTTATTGATTAATTATATAGTGTATAGTACCGGTCGTATACCTTTGCTTCTAATTTATAATATGCTTTAGTTTAAATGCAATATTTTCTAGTCACGGGCAATCGCAAGCTTGTCACATTGCAATAGCTATTTCAATGGGAGTGCACTTTTATACAATTCCAGTATATTTGCCTTCTTATTAAAGTATGCGTGGCCTGCTAATTGAGCACCTTGGTAACGGTATTCCCTCAATAAAGGATTTCTTAGGATTAGCAATTTACAAATTTTTATGATGATTACACGTGCTCTCATAGCTCTTCAAAACAGAAAGACTCACGTGGAAATCAAACTGAAGTTTACTATTAAAGCTTATTAAACACCATTTTGTTCGGGTTTGATGATAAAATTGATATCAATTGCAATAAAATCTACGCATGATAGCCTGTGATGTTCTTGAAAATTTGTCCTGATCTTACACTGAGTGTGGATCCCGGGGTGTGCCAGCTCCTTCAATTCAAGTTCAATATATGGCCCGTCGCGGCAAAGCAAAAGGAGATAGTTGTCGGGTCGTTCATGTTGCTCATTATACAGTACAATGAACTGTAGGAGATTATTAGATGACAAGTGCATCCATTTGTCCTGGCGGGTCATATATTGAGCTTTGATTATATTATATTGATTATTTGTTATTGATTATTATTTTAATTCTGGATTTAATTATATGTACAGAACAATAAGAATTACATCTACAATTTGTATAGATTTTACCCATGAGGGTTTGCCGCCCCGTTACTTAAGATTGATTGATTTTTGGTCACCGCCTTAATTTAATCCAATTTGTACACAGCGACACGCGTTGTAACATGCATATAAAATCAGGAACTGTCAAAAAAGTTGCTTATTTCCGAATCAGATGTTTCATGGGTTGTATGAGGATTTATCGTTAGTAATTTGAAGAACGGATTAATTGTGCATTTTTCAGAAACAATTTCACGGTTTTTGAAAAGGATAACATTGTAAATCTATTTAGGTAACGTTTCTATGTTTTATATCTTTTTAATAATAGTTTTTGCAAAGATTTTGGTGTCGTCAAGCTCGAATCTCTGGAGTCTGAACAGGCTGCACAAGCTATAAAGTAACATCAATCTCGCTTGATTAGGCTATATTCATAGAAAGTTGTTGTCCGTTCAAATTTATAGCGTCTACTTACTAATGCCCCCGAAATAACTAAGTACATTATATGACAAGCAAGGAACATGAGGAATATTCGCTGAAAAAAAAAAGATAGTGTCATTAAAGTTGTGAGTTCTTACTAACCTGTTCGTCACATCTAAGCGTTTACCAAAATGTTTACGGCCGTGTTTTAACAAGAGGGGAAGATAATAAACATAAGTTGAAGAACAGCATATAAATATTAGAAACAGTTTTTTAGTTTAGGACAGAAATTCTTCGTGTATTTAGGTATTTTTAACCGATATGTGAAGTTTATTGCAGACTTTTGCAGAATTGCTGATACTCTTATATGGCCTAACACTGTGCAACAATACATTTGTGTTGTTTTCTGAGGATTTCGTTTTCCTTTGATATATATATTTTTTAAAGAACCTATTGTAACTATCTATCTATAAGCAAAATATTATAGTATGTTATTGAATTATTATGTAACCTAGGTCGTATACCTTTGTTTCTAATTTATGTGCTTTTGTTTCAAAGCAACATTTTCTATTCATGGGCACAATCGCATGCACTTTTATACAATTCCAGTAAATTTACCTTCTTATTAAAATATGCGTGACCTGCTATCTAAGCTGTAAAAAAACAAAACACAAAAAAAACTGAGTACCTGGATAACGGTAATCCCTCACTAAAGGATTTCTTAGAATTAGCGATTTATGATGATTACGTTTATTATTATTAATCTAAACTTCTCTTTGATTTAAACGTGACCGGGCTTGATGGTTGATCTCAAATACAATAAGATAGGTGTATGTTATCTATAGGGTCTATACTATTGCACATGGAGTTTACTATAGTTTTTCTTGATACCCCCCGGTGATACCCCACTATATTTCTGTATACTATGTACCCATGGCTCAATATCCAAAATGACCAGAAAATGACTCCATTTAGCAAGCTGCATGCTCATATATACGAGGGGTATCCAATAAGCTCGTGACCTGAGGTAGAAGGAGATATTTAACTTAATTAATGATAGTAAAATATCTGCTTTCGGTTTCATTTTACAGAAACTTAAAACTTGTCTGTTAGAAGTATAGAATTAAGCAGTATGTGTTTGTTAAATTAGTTGAGCACCCGGAGAGAGCTTTGGTTTGCCAGTTGAGTTCTGATGTTTCTGCAGTTTTCTGGGTGAAATATCAACTCACGTCCGGAACCCTCTAAGCAAGTTTTAGGTTTCTATAATAGAAAAACGAAAGCATATGTACTTGAAAGTTAGCAGTAGCTGCCAAATCAATCGAACAACATAACACAATAAATGAAAACTGTATAGCTTATCTCCTTCCTCTGGCCCCGAACTTATTGGATATCCCTCGTACTAAAAGTTCGGCCTTCGATTTACTCATTTTAGAGAGTAGATAACTTGGAAGTCACACAACAAGAAGCTTCAAATCATCTGCTAATCCTGCTTGACCCGTTAAACCTCAATGCGACGATCATGGGTGGGTAGATAACATAAATCAGGAAGTCACAGGTTTTGGATCTCATTATCACATTATTGTTTCCAACAAACTGAAACGAATTTTGTAAGACTGGACAACTAACTTTTGGACATCAAGTTTCTGCCATTAACAGATTTTGCTTTCATTACACCCTGGAAACGTTGTAGTCTATCTTAACTTGACAGTGAATATAAGCTATTTCACGGAGACTCTGATCGTTTGCCATTTGTCAGTTTTTGATTTTTGAATTCAGACTTTGTTGCGCTGCTAAAATTTAGGAGGCTATGGTCTTTGGATTGGGGCCAGAAAAATTGCAATGGTCCTATTTTTGGAGGTTGAAGTTTTCTGATAGGACTATGTATTGTAAGCATGGCTGGTAAGTATGGTCGATCTGCACTCTGCAACACTCTATTTTAAGTAACTTCTACTGCTGCGTTTCCACTGGTTCACCACCACGACCACAGGTATGAACAAGTTGGCGTTATGTCGCGGATGTTTTATTTTCTTTGGTTGGAAAATTGAATATCTATATTTAAATGTGCTGGTGCTTTAACAGTGGTTTTCAAGTTTGAAAAGATTTTACAGGTGTATGCATTCATAGCTGAAACTGTCATTTTTAGTCTTATGTGGCTTATAACTGAATCGAACAGTAAGTTTTTTAAGACAGGATATGATAAGCAATTTCATAGGCCTTACGGGTTACACTGTTTTTGATTTTGACACTTAGACGCCTAGCTTTGTTACATACTATATGCTTAAGTTTGGCACATCAACAGTAAAAATGCATGCTAAACTCCCATAGAGAAAAATTGTATATTGTGTCATTGTGACAGTAGGTTCGATGTAACTCTCATACTTTCTGAAGTTTTGTCCATATTGGCGTGGAAATGCCCATGACGTCTTATTACCGCTATCACTTCAAATTATCCAAAAATCTCGATATTTTTAATCAAATTTGCCGATGATGTAGAGCATGTCCAATACCCCTTTGAACTTTCGAGAAAAACATTGATGATATATTGTACAGGTTTAGCTAAACCTGTACGGCGTCTTCTGCAATGATGAAGAATTATATATAATATTCTATCAACACTATTAGTTCAAACTTGTAAAATACAGGATCTCTTTAGAAAATAAAGGTTTTAATTTACAATAGATTAAAAATCAAACTGACAAAGAGAAGTATCGATTTTGTCTTATACACTGTTAAAATACTGTTTAAATTAAAAAAACAACCACGTTGTTTAAAGTGTTGTTGTTCAAAGTTTTAAACAACATTGTTCAGTTTGTTATTACATTTGTTTTAAAGTGTGTCGTCTTAATCAATGTTGTTTAAATGTTAAAAATGTTGTTTAAAGTTTGTTTTTTAAACAACCACTGTATCAATAGATCATCGCTCAACCTTGTTTACAAAATATTGTACACAATATTGTTTAAAAAATTCAACAACTGATGTTTAAATTTTTAAACAAGTTGTTTATTTTCTGAACAAGTTGTTTAATTTTTAAACAAGGTTGAACGATGATCTATTGATACAACGGTTGTTCAATGTTTTTAACAGTGAACCCCACTGACAAAAGAGACCTGTCAATCAAAGTCTTGTCTTCTACTAGCAGAAACACAAGGCTTCTTTGCTGTTGCTTTCGCTCATGTAAGCACAAAAGAATTGTTACTGACTGTAGGCCTAGTGGCTCTCAAATGGCGTTTATTAACTCCAATGATTTTAACAAAATCGTTTGGATACAAAATGCATTGTATTTAAACTAGGCTATTAATCAACATTTCCCTACATCACGTTTCAAGTGAACAATATTTAAAAGCTATAAACATGATTAGAATTGTGATACGTAAACGACACTGTGCATTTAGATTATGTGTTTAGAAACGTGGTGAAAAGAAGTGTTTGGAAAAGCGTTCAATTTTTTGACACACTAGTGTAGTGCCACATAAAAGATTGCTTGTGTAATTTCTAAAAATGGTTAAGTTCATTAAAGAGCTATAATAACACAAACAAAAATCAATCAACTGAACAAGGCCAACATGCAAATTAATTAAATCTGAGAACAGATTATGTTTATCATCAGGTCATGTATATTCGTACTGACCTACTGTACTTTTGTTGTTGTTTATAAATGCTTGGATGCGCATTATTAATTTACTTGGGCCTCCTATCTTACACCATGCAGGAAGCCGAAATCGTGTGATTTTGAAGGTGAAGGCTTTCTATAGTTCAGTTTATCTATAGATGTATCTAGATGAAGTATCGTCATCAAATGTTGTAGATGACGCCATTTTGTGAGGAAGTGTCTTAACCCTCGTCTGTCCGAGGGGGAGGGTTATTTTTAGCCAAAACGAGTTCGTTTCGAAAAATTGAGTATAATGCTATTACAAAAAATCCCTTTTTAGACGATTGTTATTGACTCCGCTCACACACACACACACATCCACGGCGCTTGAAGGAATATTGTTCATCTCTTACCAAGACGACTTCTTTTACTTATCGTTCAAATTAAGTTCAAGTTCAAGTTTATTGAAATACAGCAAAACACAAAATTATTATGGACTCGGAGTAGATTTTCAAGGGTTTACCTATAGTCTGAAACCTTGATTAAGTCAAAGTATTAAACAGTTACACCCTGTCTCTACGATGTTATACGAAAGATTCAGTCGTTTCTAAACAGTAGCGAGAATGATGTCTGAGTCTTTCAAGTAAGTGTTGCGCGATTTGTCAAATAAAAAGCGTTACATTTAACAATATGTTCGCATACTGATATATTGCTAATCATTGTATGATCAATGCGAGTTGGTTTAAAAGTGGGTGGAAATGTTGTGTTCCTTGGAAAAACGTCAGGGTTTCTCAAACTGCTAAATTACAACCCACAGATGCGCTGGTTTTCCAGAAATAAAATATGCATTACTTGAACTCAGATGTACGCAATCATTATTATTTTCTGTTTTCTTGAACGTAATGAACAAACCTACTGACCATGCACCTGCTTAATCCTGATGTGTTAAACGTGAATCATGCCTCGAGTTTAATTAGTTTCCTATAATAACAAGAATCTTTCCTTTTCTCTTTTCAGATTTATAAATAAGTATGAAGACTCAAGCACCGTTTTGTAGCTGAAATTATATATACCAAAGATTAAGTTATTTTGAAATTTGAAGACAGTCATCATGGGATCTCTAGATTTGCTACAACCACCTTCACACCAACCTCGCAAGAACAGTTCTAGTTCTATAAAACTTCGTGGATCATTTGATCTTCCAACTATTGATGAAAATGAAGCTTCATCAGGACTTGATAAACTTAAACGAGTGACTACTAGACTTGAATTAAGCACACGAAGACCGTCTATTTTAGAATGGAAAGAAAGTGTTCAACGGACTTTATCATCGCCTAATTTATCTTTTACGAATGGAACATTAGAAAATCAAAATAATGTCAAAAGAAGTGACAAAGAAAGAAGGGAAAATATCGACTCTGCACTAGAATGGTTAAGGACTGAATTGGTAAGTAGTCATGGCAGTGGAAGAAATATATCGAGTCCGCTCGTCCAATTCAACTACCTATCCTTAATAGTACTAGTGTTCCAAAACTTCTCAGAATACTTTGATGATGTTATAAAATGTAATGATTGTCAAACTTTTGAGAGTAATGGTATTTGCATTTTTAGAGGGGTTGTCGGGCGGCCAAAAATTGCCAAAAATAGTTCAAAAGTGTTCTTTTTGCCATAAAAATAGGCAAAAATTACCACCTATGACTTATTTTGGAAATGTTTAAAACAATGAAATATAAAAGAAAAAAATTGAGAGAACCGACCCTGGACAATTGATTCTGGATTCATCTGTTTAGCACGTAGACCTAAAGCCACTTCAAGAAATGTATACTTTCTATGGATTTAATTTTCAGTTACAGTTTGAGAGCAAAACTTGTCCAAAATGATGGGTTGACACCAACCTTAGTCACCTAAAGAAAGATCAGTCGAGCAGTAAAATGTATGGCACGCCACAGCAGACAAAACCCACATGTGTTTTAACCACCCTTACGTCGAGATTACAATAATACACCTGAATTGCAAACTCGAAGTGTATTTCTGTGAATTCGTAAGAAAACTCATGTGGATTTTGAATGCTGTGGCATGTCATAGTTTTTACCATCGGTCAAATATTCTCTCTATATGTCACTGTACCATAAGCAGTCTGCTCAACTGGTCATGCTTGATTGACAGCATGTTACTCTTAACCCTTTTCCTTCTACCTTCTTTACATGTAAAATTTTGCTATTTTCAGCCAAAAATGATATAAAACCTTGATATTTCTGCTAAAATTGGCTTATTTTGACTAAAAATTTGCAGGACAGTAATGTCGGGACGGTAAAAGTAGTAAACTATCGTCCCGATATTTAATTTTTGTCCCGCCAGCGTCCCGATTTTTCGAGCCAGGGGGAGGGCGAGTGCCCCCCCCCCCTGCCCCCCGCTTCGTACGGCACTGGTCAGTTCTACTGGATATAGTCACAAAGAATGTAAAGGTAATGCGTTTTGTCTGGTTGTTAAAATAGAACAAGTTCTAGACCGAAAATTAAACTATTATAAGTGTCTTTAAAGTGTCTTTAAAAACCTCTTGTGGATGTAATTAGTAACAGAACCTATAACTCTTGACCAGAGCGTCGACTTGTTAAAGACATACCGGGTACCCAAAGCATACAAATTCAGTCCAGAGCAACGGTAGTCGAGCCTCTCGGTTGTGGCGCCGCTTAGTAATCACTAACTGGGTAGATCTCTGGATTTTATTGGTCACTTGAATTACTAGACAGATAAGAGGGCAGGGTAGATCAGTGGTGGGATAGGTTGAGAGGGATCTGGGCAAGATCTACAGAACCTAAAGCAAAAAATTACACTTTTTCTTTACGCAAAAGCTCATGCGCAATAAGATACATTAGGCTCGTTCTCCGATAAACCGTGCAACTTTGGTTAGAGAAATGTTGAAATTTCGACTACTAATAACTCATGAAAAACATACAAAATCATAAACTCTTATGGTTTCTGAAGAAGAAAAAGTGCATGGGAGATGTTTTAAAAATACTTGTTTTTTTAACCAT
>JXSR01S018347.1:134504-145708 GCA_000969725.1 Ophiothrix spiculata
CCTTGCGTATTGTATCCGATACCTTATAACCCAGTAGCATTGCACCAGCGGTCTCAAAAATTGCAGCACAAAAGCATGCCTGAAACCAACGAAAAATACTGAGATTTTCAGAGGCCAATCCCCATAGCATATTGTCGGATTTGTGTAACTTATGGCGGTATAACAGGATATTATACTCATATTCTAGCTGAAATTAGTCGTCTGTCATTAATGTCTTGCGTCTTATATTAAGCAATCAAGGAAGATTGCACGGGTCAAAATTAAAGCCCAACATTGAAAAATCAAAATGTACTATGGTATTATGCAACCAAAGCTGATGGTGTTGAATATGCCAAACCATGTACGGTATATTGATTTGGTCAAACAGGACCATATCCTTTTATAAAGGTAACCATAGTAACCCAATATGTTAACCAATTTGGAAGGAGGAGAGCATTAGTCCAGAATATAGTAGACGATCAATACCTCGTATGTTATAGAATGCTTTTTCCCTTTTTTTTTTTCATTTTAAATTGCGACAAGTGGATGTCTTTACATAGAGGAACACATCAAAATTACCTGGTATAATGTGAGAACCTTTGCTCCCACAGATGTACCAAAAGAGTTGGCGACATCGTTGGCGCCTAGAGCAATTCCAAGTATGAATGATATGATAAAGCATATAACAACAATCCATATGACATCCTCTTTCTCAAATGGTAATGAGGTCGTAGTAACAGCTAGGGTTGCTAAAGCGTCAAACATCTTGGTTGGTGGCTTAGAGTGTATAATAATTACTGAAACTGAAAAAAATGTAAAATAACAATGATAACAATTGCAGCTAAGATAATAAAGAATTTCAAAATTTGTATCTAAATTTATCAATATGTATCAATTATAATTATTAGTGTTCCTCTAAGGTTTCTGAGATTGTGGTGCTAATTAGATAACTTTTGACATAGTTGAAGAGGCGTTTGGGGCCAAAATCTATAGCTGGGGCTGAAAATTGCCTAACATTGATAAGTAGGGAAAACGATCCATATAATGCACTTTTTTTAAAAACCTGTTGCACCAGTTTTCAAAACTCCTGCTTCAGTTGCGCGCCAAACAGCCTTAGCGGGAACACTGATAACCATAAAATCGGTTTAGATATTATGTTAATAAAGGTCATAGACATTTAAAAAAAAAAATGTCAATAATAAAGAAGAAAAAGTTAACTTAAGAAAATATTGTAACTAGAAAGCGAAGTCTCTGCTAACTTACCAGATGTCCTCTCTGGATAAGATCCTTTTCGTTTGAATGATCAATTAAATTTGCCATATCATGTTACCTAATTTTGCTTTTATACATCTGCATGCGTGACACATCTTATCAAGATCTTTTGCTGTCCGATCAAATGCAATTCAATAATATTTACCATATCGACAGATATGACACTATCTTATCAAGATCTTGTGTTGTCTGATTAATACATTTCTAGATCCATGTGAAGATAGAGCAGACAGTCAAACCCAGTCTACTGTTAACATGTGATCGTATGCCTGCCACTGAATGATGGTCAACCAGTCTGTCGGATTGAAGTTCAAGTGTGTAATTAGATAACAAAATGCTATTTGACATCTCCAAAACCATAGCTCGACCGTTAACAAAGATGAGTGTAAAGCATTTTCGCGCTCAATTCTCAAAGAGGCCCAGAGGTGGTAATGGTATCATGCCTGTATTTTGAAATAAGTGTCGAAGGCGCCAACAAGTGAAAAGATACCAACCTGCAATCTAAGTCGCTCACTAGTTAAGTATCAAACCGGTTTTTATTTGTATAAAAGGACATCAAATATGTTCCAATCACGTCATAGAAGCGGGTTACCAAAAAGCCTAACAAATGTTGACCGTAACTACCACTTTAGGAAAAAACACGCAAAATTCAATCTTACTCTAGGATATCTATTATACAGCACGCACTTTCTTTCTTAAGCACAGATGATTCTTAGTCTTGAGATAAAGGTAATCTATAGAGTTGCCTTGAAAAAAATGTATGATGACTCGATGGAATTCTCATTCCAAACGTTATACGAGAGGTCCATAGAGGTCATCACTAGTGGCGTGTGCTGCTCTTGTTCGTTAGGTTGACGTGTGTGTGTTGTGGGCGAGGCATGGGCAAGGCGTGGGACTCTTGATATTCAATGGTGTATCCATGGTTTAAATATTGGGGTTGGTAGTATAGGGGAAGAAGACCGGTGACAAGGTTGGGTTCAATGACAAGTGTAGGAGAGCTGCAAAGAACAACACTAAGGACAATAAGCCAACTTTGGTGCTGCCAGAAGCGAATACAATCATGCAGAAAAGGAAGCCAAAAGAGACTGCAACAACAGGTAAAAGGAGGAACTCTCGGATGGTAGCCTGAGCAGCCAAAAATAATGGAACTTAATCAACACCTTATCAGGAAAATCGATCAGGGCTGACATTCCAGTGCTAAAGGACAAAGATCAGATTTACACCACACTGAAGGAAAAGGCACTGAAGTTTTGGAGACCTTTGCAGCTAAATGTCAGCTTGAACATGCAGAGGAGAATGCTGTTGTGTACCCACTGTCAACACCAAACTCGATAAATAGAATAACCTACAAAAACCAAAGACATAAGAAGGCATTCTACATAACCTTCAGCCGAACAAAGCAACTGGTCCTGACAACATACCTGCCAGAATCCTCAAAGAATGCAGTGCTAAACTTGCAAGACCACTCTCTCTGCTGTTTGAGCTATGCTTCAAACATAGAGTTTTTCCAGGCCAGGCCAATTGAAGATAGCCCGAGTAATTCCTATCCACAAGAGAGATTCCAAGGCTAATCCATCCATGTATCGCCCCATCTCTCTTCTTTTGTATTATCAGCAAGGTTATGTGTTCAGCTATACATCATCAGCTTCAGAAATACCTCTTGGGAAATCGCCTTCTTTCAGACCGGCAAATATGGGTTCAGACCACATCACATCACGAATACTAACTATTTTCACCTAACAATGGTCTAATTCCCTGGATAAAAGGAATAAAGTGTGTCTCATCGCCTTGGACATTAAAGGGTCTTTCGACAAGGTCTGGCACAATGGACTTTCAATATCTCCAAACTAAGTGCAAAAAGAGTATGCGGAAAGTTTCTCACCTGGTTAGAAAGCTACAGGTCTGACAAATCGCTCCATCAAAGTTGTCCTCACTGGCCAGTCATCTGATACTTCCACAATTAATGCGTCCTTGCCTCAGAGTTCTATTCTGGGACCACCCCTCTTCTCAGTCTTCATTGATGATTCGTACAACGAGTGTGAAAATCAGCTCTACTTATACGCAGATGACTCAACCCTGTTCTGTGATATCAAAAGGCCATTGCAATCAACCTAAACAAAGACTTAGAGAATTTGAGGATCTGGGCTAACAGATGGAATGTCACTTTTGAACCATCTAAGTGCAAAGCGATGTCAATCTCCAGGAAAAGGAGCCCAACCAGGCCTCGCCTAGTGTTTGGTAATTTAATTCTGGTACAGATGAATGAACTGGAGATTCTGGGTGTCACCATTGACAGCAAACTTACACGGACAAAGCATGTCTCCAACATAGCCTCTCGAGCTGGACAGAGGTTGGGAGCCCTTAGAAGAGTGGCCAACAAGCTTGACCGGAGAGGCAACCATCTATACTAAGGCCAAAGTTCGAAGTGTAATGCAATACGCATCTCTTTCATTAATGATTGCTAGCCCAACTACACTTGAACTGCTGGATTCAATCCAAAGGAAGGCACTTCGAATTAACGGCGTGGGGGCGAGGATGAAGCAACATCTGAACTCAACATCTCTTCGCTCCATGAATGACGACAGGTGGCATCAGCTACAGTCCTAAGGACTGAGTCCTTTATAGGATGCATACCAGTTCATGTCACGCAGACCTTCATGCTTTGCTTCCTCAACAATATGATTTTAGGATAACCACAGCTGCCACCCTTTCAAGTCTGTCGATGGCAGGGCTATTGCGATTCCTGTTTCTAAACCTGTTTCCACTGGTCGGACGTTTAGGTGAAGTTGGTGACATCTCCGAGAATGGTGTTACATCTTTCAAGAGGACAGTACATTTGTACCTTATGTCATATGTCTAAGGCTGCACCCCTGCACTCCAGTTCTCTTCTTGTTGCTGAGAACCACTGATTAGGACATGGAGATACCTATCATAGTGCCGAATAGCTTACCGTATTATCAACGGCATAGCTAGGGGGCCGGGGCGGGCATGGCCCCCATTACTGACATCCGTCGGTTTAAAAAGCACCCGTCGGTAAAGTTGAGCCAATCGGTTCGGGCGGCCATAGGTCGCCTGCCAATGTCGGTTTGGTCATCGGTAAAAGTTGAAACTACTTTATATAGATGATTTTCACAGCATTTTGGCACTACATAAATCCAAAAATGTAGCCTTCAATTAGCCTTCATGCAGTGTCTCAAATAGCTAAAACCCCGGAACTTCCGGGTGCTTCGCCTCCTGGACCCCCACCAGCGGCTTTGCCCCTGGAATCCACCCGTCACTCGCTCCGCTCGCACGGTCAATACAATTCTGTCGGTTCTTCTTTATAGTGACACCCCCACTTTCGGAAACCTGGCTACGCCACTGCTTATTATAGTTTTAAATTTTGTTCTCCATGTGTTATTGTCACTTCAGCATTTTATCAAAAAACAAAATACGTTTTCCAACAAATGTGCAGTTATGTATTGAAACTTCGTTTTTGAATGTGCAGAAGAGAGTATACAGTATGTTTAGCATGACATTTTGTCAAATGCGGTAAATGCAATTCCTGATGGGTTCTTTAGATCCATATATGTAAAATATAAATCCGAAAAAATATTAGGCAAATGATGAACGATTCTCGAAATATGGCTAGTTTAAGGTATTATGCGCAAACACTTTTGACCGCTAGTGTAGATTTTTACTGCTGTACATTAATTTTATTTGCCAAATTTTTATAGTGTAAGAGAACATACTAAGGTATGAAAAAGCAAGGTTATTTTTAATGATATAAACCGTGTTATTAGCAAAAACAATTTGACAGAGAAAACGTAAGTTACTTGAGGTGATATTTGTGCTTGAAATATAGATTATATATAGGTGAGAGAGTCAAGACTATGGAAATTGTTTCGATTTAAGTTAGAAAATGTTGGGTGGCTTTGTGCCTGAAACCTACCACCATGTAAGACTTATTTTGTAAAAAATATGCATTTTTTTGACAAAATTTGTGTTTTTCATTGATGTTAAGCTTTCATTTGCTTTTTAGATGGCTTTTTAGATGGCTACATCATTCTGTTCAAAAGTTATGGTTGATCAAAGTGAAGCATATTGACGCAAAAGGCAGCAAAATGAATTTTCACCTATTATTATGCACGTATTCAGTTTCTTATGTATTTTATTGTTTTAACAGGCTATTTTTAAAATCAATATTGACCAATAAATTGATTGCAATGAAATGTTTGCACCATATTATACGTGAAAGTAGTGTTTTGTTCGATCCTATTTATTTTTAAACATATCAGTTACGTTTTTGACAGAGCTTTTGAGTGTCCAAATGGAAGAATGTGTGACTAATTTTCAGGCCCGTAGCCAGGATTTTTTCAAGGGGGGTGCGGATTTTCAAAAAGTGGACCTTTTGGAGGAAAATTTTTCGTTTTGGTCGACCCTAAACTAATTTTAGTACTTTTTTAGCAGTTTTCCAAGCATTTTGTGTAGTATTTCATTAAAATACGACTTAAATTTACTTGTTTTGGTGCTTCAGGTGTTCTTTTGGTGGTCATTTAGGGAATTTTTGTGGACCTTTTTTTGTACATTGTCATTTTTTTTTTTGGGGGGGGGGGTTTGCTAATTTGCATATTTATTGTTGCAAAACTTCAATCTTAGTTTTCTGCCATAAGCAATTTCGCGTCTGTTAATACACTGCACGCAACTTTTTTTCAGCAACTACACATCCAATTGCTTTCAAATTTGCATGGTACCTTGATCTGAAATACATATAGAGAAATTTTTGATTTTTTTTTTTCAAGTTCATATTCTGATAATTTTCATCAAAATTTAGCGAAAGTGTGATTTCGGCGGGAAATAAAGGTTATTGACCCCAGTTCCTAACTACATGTAAAAAGTAACTTTGTAGCTCTATACTTATTTGTATGTCCTTGAATTCATTTGCGATATTTGTGCAGTGTATACTTAACTTGCAGAGATATTCGCCATTGATACAGATAAAACAAAACAAATTATTAAAAGAATTTGAACGACCATAGCTTCAGATACCTGAATGTAGTAACTTCTGCATGCAAGTTGTTGCTACCTTTTTTGATAGAAATGTAGGTAAAAGCTGTAAGAAAGCAATTGCATCTTTTATGAATTCAGCATATCAAGTCAGGTTCATATGTATAACTCTTATTTTCTGTGTCCGAATATTATGGGGTTATTTTGCCATGTTCAGAATAGTTCAGAGAGAATATTAAATGACAACAGATTATTTATTTGCATTGTCATGTAAGTTACACTAGACAATCATCTTTGTATGCTTATTGATAAATAAAGTGATACGCAAACATTGGTTATCTGTCAAATGGTGGCATGACTATCACATGGACAGCCGTACGCTCAACGATTTAACAGCAAAGGCACGTATTAAGGGCTAGATGCACGTGGAGTTGTGCAGTTCTAGGTCAACCTGCATTTCCTTCCCATCTACTTTTTGCATCTACAGTGTGTAGATAAGATCAGCGAAGCATTCAATTCTGTGCGCAAGTGACCAAATGTTTGTACGTGTTTGTGTATGCCGGCCTTATGAAATTTATGACCCATCTGTTAACCTACTATATTTTTAACTAAATGTGTACAGCAATTTTGACACACAAAAAAACACACAATTGTGTGTTTTTTGAGCATATTTCTCCAAATACACCCAATTTTCACATATTGGGAGCGTTCATCTGCAACAATAACCACCCCATCCAGTCTAATCGTAACGACCCTGTTAATGAGCTCATTATGCGAATTCTGTATTCCAAGTCTCGCCAAACGAGAAAAAAATTGGTCGCGAGATTTTGTTTTCTTAAACGAGCCCTGCTTAAAATGCTGTCTTTGAACCCTTATTATCTGAAAACGGTGAAAGCAAACGTAAATTAGGAACGGGGTATGAAAATTTGGAGTTTTTCCAATACAATGCATATGATTTTATTTGCTGATAAAACAGAAGCATTAAATGGCTTTTTCTATAACAATCAACGATTTTGAGACTTTTTAAGCAACCAAATTTGAACCCCTACATTAATCTTGTTTTAGAAGATAAAATGCCGTCAGTTGGATCGATTCTGCTAGTAAAAATATAAAAACTCAGATTGATGAAATTTGAAAAAAAAAAAATATTTTGCCTGTGAGGCCTGTAAAGTGAAGAAATAACGAGAGGAAAAATATACGTTGATGTGATGTACGAAAGGTACCTTATATCGGCTCTTCGTACTTGCCTCATTGCAATTTGTATTGCATAGCTGGGCATCAAAGTTTCGATAAGTACTACCTTTGGTCACGATCTGTCATCCTCTGAGGTCAGAAACCGTGCACGAATCACATATCAGAGTTTGTTTTGAATGGCCTCGCTGCACTGAAATATTTTGCATTGCATGAAATGCAAAATATTTCAGTGCAGCGAGGCCATTCAAAACAAACTCTGATATGTGATTCGTGCACGGTTTCTGACCTCAAAGGATGACAGATCGTGACCAAATGCAATGAATGCAATATTTATTTTCCAGACTGAAAAATAACCTTTTTGGTTCTTTTATATAAATCATGCCAACAATTCGAGAATTTCATTCGTTACAGTTAATATTTGAAGAAAAACCAATACGCTACGCCAAAAAAAAAAAGAAATTTATCAAAATGACTCCGCCGGGGTTCGAACCCACGGCTCTGAGATTAAAAGTCCAGAATGCTAACCAGTAGACTAGCTGATTATGTATTCGACGGGTATTTAAAGATATATACTTTCATATTTACAATAATTGGTTACGCATGCGCAATGATAGAATCTGAACAATACCTTATTTTTTTATCATGTGTCAGAAAGGTAAACAAAAGCAACCGTTACATTAATTTTGTTTTAGCACATTTTAACGCAAGATTTTCACAGGACTTAAAGAAAAAGGTATAAATTTTGCTATAAACGTATCGGCATAAATAAATATTTTACACTGATTTAATATTTTTATAGAAAATCACCAGCATATCTTGAAGGTTCATCGCGTGAAATAATTTACCCGTAAAATTGCATGAAATATCACACATTCAAACATATTTCGAAAAAATGTAGTTGCATTACATTTACACAATATTTATACATAAATATGCAACATGTTTTGTTTTTCGATTTTACAGGGCTTTTTTAGAAATATTTTTCTGACTCATTAATATTAATGTTAAACATCAACAGCACGGCCGATTAAAAATGTCACTGCTTAATATCGGAGAGGGGAAAGGGAAATTATGCGACCTGCAGTATGATTGCATCGCTATACGCCGGTGAAGTATGGTCACATTTATGATAACTAACCCAACATCTGGTTCCAAGCGATCCACTGATCATACGTATAAATATAATAGGCGTACGTAAACATACAAATCAGACTGATTTTTATCGGTTGGAAAACAAAAATAACGGCAGGGGTCCCGTCCTGGCTTGTGATCACAACCTTCAGCTACGGTCACAATGTTCGTACGATCAAAAGATTCGTTCGAGTCATTTAAGAATGAGGTTCGTACGACGTTCGCAAGAATAGGTATATTCTTTTTTAAAATTGTTATGAAATTTCTTTCCAGGGCAATGTTAATAGATGTATTTCCCCTTGACGAAAATGAGTTTTGTTTTTAAAACAGATTAAAAAATACCCTTACGACTGGTCGCAAACGCCTTGCAAAAAGCTGCGATTAGTGTTTTGACCGTTTCGTACGAAGGTCGTACGAACGCAACAAGAACATCGTACGATCAAAAACAGTTCTTAAGTTCGCAGCCTGGTCATTTGTCATATTCAATATCTTGTTACGAATGCCCTGCGAATACCTGCATACGATTGCCGCACGGCGTTCGTACGGCGCTCGTACGGCGTTCGTACGGAGTTCGTACGGTGTTCGCACGGCTGCCGTACGAACATCGTAAAAACTTTGCCATTGTCAGTTGTAATTCCTATTCAAATGAATGCTTTTATAATGAGGATTTGTAAGAGTCGTGGTAATCATCTCTCTGGAATTAGCATAATAGTTATCACATTTGCTTTATATATTAATATTGAAATGGTCGGTGAACATACCAATGGCTCGTACGAGCCATTGGTATGTTGTTCTTATAATGTTTATTATGTGAACGAGAGTATGCTTTGCGATAGTGGCGCCAAGGGGAATTTGAATATGATGCCACCCCGTTTTTCATAAGCGAGGAATTTGTTGTAATGACGGTATTTTCTCTAAGTACCCTTTCTTTTTTTTTCTCTATTTCGTCTTGTCTCCCCGTTTCCACGCTTTATTCTTGTTCTTTATTGATTGAAAATTCACAAGTCTATCGCACGAACACAGTCAGAAATTTGTGCGACCTTTCGAACTGATTATAAGTAAACACTCTTTCGTAAGACCACTGCAAGACGCTCGAACGAAAGCTTACGAAATGGTCAAATAAACATTGTTAATCGGTCGTACGACCGCCATACGACCTATTGTGACCATAGCTTTCAGCATAACAGGTCTGCATGTTTTCCCTTATTTTTGTTTTAGACGAATGTTATGGTATCAAATAGGAGTCTGACTTTTTTCCCAATAGACTTAACGTGTGGCAAAACTGTCCACCCGTTTGTTTGGGTCCAAAACGAACGTGTTTGGTGATTTACATAAATTATGACGTCACTACTTCCCCGGCGTATACCAAAAGCTTTTGATCCGGACGACATGTGGTTCTGCAGCAGTTAATTTGACACTTGAGTTATCTGTACGCGCGTCAATGGTCTGAAGGTGTTCCTTAACACTCGCCGTCATTTCACCGACGTATGACCATTTTTGTCTTTGAAATAAAATTGTGACGACCAGAAAATCGACAACGACGATTATGCAAGTTGTGTATGTACGGTATTTCATCAAGTCGGTTAGCTAATGCCAAGAAAAAAAGTTAACCATCTGCAAAAACGCTATGCGGTATGCGATTTTTTATTTTTTAGGACATTAGCTATGCGGTATGCGATATTTCTTTTTTTAATGGTCTAAAATTTTGATCGCTCAACTTACGTATGTGAAGTGCACAGTTCCAGTTTTTAAGTACGATCCCGCCCGTTTTAAGTATTTGAAGTCTTGACAGTTGAAATAAAACGTAAAAATTCAAGGTAAAATTGCAACAGCAAATGACAGCGGCCCGGACTGCGGTCGATCACTAGATTACTCTCGACAAAAAAAGGAGAGAAAGACCAGCGCGTAGCTCTACGCGCTAAATTCATTTTCACATAGCAATGCGCGCGGGTTTCTGAGACAAACTTTGTAACGGAAAACGACAAAAGTAGGAATAATGTACTTCATGATACACTTTTGAAGTGATGAATCTTGACATGTTTTTTCCAGTATCAACAATTTGTTATTTACATGGTCATTATCAGCGCGATCGATGCCAATGACATCAAAATCGAGTTAAGTATTGACTTATTTTGTGTCTAAGTATAATTGGGGAAATTTAAACAAAAGATAAGTGTGTATATATAAACACATATGCGTGCATCTCCCATGATCAAAATACTCTCATTGACCCCGAAAAGGTGGACTTTGCGACAAAACACTCTACATCAACAATAACAAACATTATTGTAATCTTTATATAATGTCAGTATCTCTATATAATGTCAGTATCATTTCAGGATATTTTGATAATTTGGGGTCAAAAACAGCAGAAGTCACATTTGGCACTTATTGGTGATCGATGGCGACACACGGCTAAATAGAAATATACAACCCCTTGTGACAAATAATACATTAAAATAAAGATAATTACACTAAAAAAAGCAAGTAGTTTTTGAAATAGGGCCATTCTTGAGATCTATCCTGAGAAATGGCATATGCGCATGCTCAAAGGGACCGTTCCGTTTGTGTAATAGGGGTTAAAAATATACCCATGTTCATCATGGTAAACTTAAAGTAAATGCATTTAACAAATATAATAA